>JBCIKM010002252.1:0-17199 GCA_039654465.1 Melibe viridis
ACTTACCTTGTGAAGTTTGATTTGGACTATGTCGAGCCCACCGTAGGGTGGGGGATCAAATGCCCTCCCTTCTTTCTTTTGTGTATTGTTGTTAACCCTCCCTTGGTTTACTTTGTCTGACTTGTATAATGTGCAGTTCGTTAAATCCTGAGGAGAGAATCACGTGATCTCATTTGATCCCCCACCCTACGGTGGGCTCAACATAGTCCAAATCAAACTTCATTGTTTCCACAACGCTTTTAAATTTCAACAGTTGTTTACTCACTGCTTAATTAAAATTAAATTTGTTTTTAACTCATAAACACAAAGAAATGATTAAAAATATTGAAACAACATGAAATATTTAGAAAAACAAAACCTCAAGAGATATCTAAATCTAGCTTTAAATGATTCCTAGTATCTTACTGAAAGAACAAGGACCAAGAGATATCTAAATCTAGCTTTAAATGATTCCTAGTATCTTACTGAAAGAACAAGGACATCTCGAGTAGACACCCAAGTTTGAAAAACCTGACTTCTTGATTGTACAATTAGCCTGACGGGTATTTTTTCCTCTTTTATTTCTTCACTTCACATTAACAATGGTGCATTAGAAACCCTGCCCTGTTTCTTTTCTCAGTGAGAATTTAGCCTCTGTGTTGATTGTTTCATCCTTTCAATATGGGCTAAAATATACAATGAAAAACTGGTTTTCAAATAATGGAGAAACAGCCCAGAATTGGCCCAGATAGCTGCTTTTTAAGGGTTATTTTCAAAAAAATTTCCGGGGGAACATGCCCCCGGACCCCCCCTAGAGGTGCCTTTGGCAGTCAGATCTTGTGCCTTTGGCAATCAGTTTCAACCAATTTTTAAGACTGTACATTCAAAGCTCTGAACTTAGAAATGGATAATACTTCTTTTGGTTATAGTTATACAGTGTTGTTAAAGGTGACCTCTTTTTCCGTACCCATGCGGGCTTTTTGTTGGGGGCTGTTGTGTAATGTTTGGGCCACCTGACCTGAGAGCGCTTTCACCCATGGTCTAGCTGGAGATCCTGAAGTGTGTAACCAAAAGGCATTAAATTATGTTGGATGCCCACTGAAACACTGACAAGACAACAAAGACAAGAGAAAGCATGAAAAAAGGGGGAAATGTAAGAAGCTAGCTTCAGTGAAAAGTCGGGAGTAAAAATGCCTACCACAGATGAAATGTGTTGATTGATGAGCTCAGTCCCAGTGATAAGATTTTAAAACACTTTTGTTTTTAAGAGAATTATCCAATTTAGCTTAAATGAAAAATATGACACAGAAAATTTTATACACTATCTCAGAAGATAAGGTCTGGGGCTTCATCATTCAGGGGAAGCTTCTCCCCAAAACAACGCTTGATTTTGGCATCAGTCAAGTAGACTGATAATGTTTGAAATTCCTTGCCTTGATGGCTCACAAAAATTGTATTTGTGATAGCTCAATCATTTTTATGCCATTTGATTTTGGGAGTCAATGGTTCAATGGTTGGGAGTCAAATGTTGCATTCTAATCAGAACATAGAAGAGGATGGAATTGCTTGCTATTGTGAACATTTTTTTCTTTCTCTAGATATATTTTATGGTGGTGAGGCTTTGACTGCAGAGCAGCCTCAATCATACACATGTCCACATTGTTCTCGGATGGGATTTTCTGAAGCCACCCTCCATGAGCATGTAACATCAGACCATACTGACACCATAGCAGAAGTGGTAAGAAAAAGTCTTTGTTTTTTTGGTTTTTTTTTTTGGGGGGGGGGGGGGTTTAATAAAAGAAAATCTAGTTGTTGGGGTCAACATTCTGTTAGAATATAATTGGTTGTGTTTCAACCAGAAGTGTCTATGTCCAAGAAAGGAGTTTTGTTGGCATTTTTTCTTTTTCTTTGTTTTTGTTTGATAATCTGAGCAAATTTGACATGTGCTACACCCATATCAAAGGATAGTTACAATTAGACAACTATTTTAGAGGTTGTCTACTTTTTCCATTTCTGCTTTTAAGTGTCTATTTTTTTTTGGAAGTTGCAATTTTCTCAACACTCACTTTTTGGACTCAAGAGCTTCTGGTTTTCATATGACAATTTGTTCTCTGAGATTCTTTGATGGTCTGTTTTGTCATTGTTTAAACAGATTTTATTGAATACTTCATGGATTCTTGTGTAACAGATATCATTCGGAAGCTTTTTTTTATTTAATAAGCTGTGGAGGTCCTTTTTGTGCAGCCACTAGATTGTGACAATATTAGCCTTATTTAAATTGCTGGAAACTCCTGGGGTAACAATTCTTGTTATGGCTGATGCTGAAGTTGATCAATATTGTGTTATTCTCCAGATGGAAGCCTATAGAAAAGTATGGTGTATTAATATTGTTATATGTTGTTGGGTTTCTCATCTTATAAATCTTCTCTCTTTTAGTGTTTTTATACCAAGTGATTTTCTTTTGTACTCTAAAAGTAAATACCCCCAGTCCCCAGTTATAAATCTCTGTCTGCTCTTTTAATCCCATCATCTTGCTCTGCCCTCAGGCACTGATTTGAATGTAGCTGTTGAAAGTGCTCAAAAGCTCCAAGCACACAAAACAAACTTAAAGACCCTCAGTTTTGTGATTATGTGTCACATCATATCATGGAATATGTTTGGTATTAATACATTATTAATGGAGGCTGGACTGAAAGCATCAAACAGAGATTTTCTGAATCTTCATATATTTTTTTCTTTCTAGGTGTGCCCAATTTGTGCTTCTTTACCTGGAGGGGACCCAAATCACGTTACCGATGATTTTGCTTCTCATTTGACTGTGGAGCATAGGACAGCTAGAGAATTTATATCCTTTTTTTTTTTTTAACATGTTTATGACCCTCTTGTATTTATTGAACATTGTGGAAGTCAAATTGTATTCTTGTGTTTTGTTAATATCTTCAACGGATTATAGATATAAGATGTGTAGTTTTTAAGTGATAGTAACAGTAACAGCTTTACAGAAAAAGAAATTAACTTTTTTGTTTGTTGGACGTAAATTTCATCATTGGAATCCTTTTGTGAATGAAAGGAAATGTGTATTATTTTCCTGCTGTTAGTTTGTTTTTTAGTCCCATTATTATTATTTTCTTGGCCTGTCTGGAGTGGGCAGCTCCGACCACCCTTGTTCTTTGATATTTGCCTCTTAACAAGTGCTCGTTCTTCCAGACCCATATGTTTCTTTGTTAACGAGAGTGCAGATATCATCTTAAAATGCCTTTTAGAGTGGGTTTATTGTGTATCATTATCTTGGAAGCAGGCTATGACATAGAAAATCTTTCCTTGACTATATTTCACGATGAGTCTGCTGGTCTAAGGCATGCCCGTCGCATCCCTCTGCCAGGAAGAGGAGTGGGTGGATCCAGACCAAGAAGGACACAACATTTTGGAACTGTAGGCTCTGCTCTTACCAGTCTTTCACCAAGCAGTCGAGAGAATATGGATCCTATAGCAGGTGAATAGACTTTTGCTTCATTGTAGACCACTATTTGATTTTTGGTATAAGTTTTTTTAGCTTATTTTATCATAGAATTTTTGTTGTACCGTCTCCATTTTAATACATTGAAAAAGATAAGTATTTTTGCAAAAGATTTAGTAATTTAAAAAAAAAGGTGGGTTTTTTTCTTTGTAAAGGAGGGGGGGGGGATGTTTGCTTTCTTTAATGAGTGAGATCAGTTTTTAATTTTAATATTCTCTCAACAGATTGTCTGTGGTACGGATATAGTCTGCTCACATAACAACCCCATCATTTTGCTTTCTCTTTGACAAACAAATTCACCTGGTTGTTTATTTTTTTCAATGATAATTTTTTTCTAGTGATTTAACCTTGTCTGTTGTATGAAACATTACTAAATGTATTTGAGTGAGAAATTTCATTTAATTCGTAATAATTCTCTTCTCTTTCTCCTTTCATCAGAACTATTGTCCCAATTATCAAGTGTTCGTAACAGAGCTGCTGCCGCCCAAAGTGTTTCCTCTCAGCTTCAGCAGTTAGAGATGCAGTTGCAATCAACGAGGTTCACACCTTATTTATTTTTTAATATGCTGAGCTACCAATATTGATGCCAGATGTCATTGGAGAAAATGACTTTAAAAATGTACTAGAAACAGTGTTAAATAAAGATATGAACACCACAGTTAAACAAGTAAAACAGTGTATATACAAAGTGATTTGGAAAATGAATTGGGTGATGATAATGAAAATATTATTGTCTGTGATACTGTTCATTGACAAATTTTCTGTTTCCCAAATGTCAACCACATGTTGATGATCCTGTTCTAGAACTGTGGAGACTAGGGCAGACCTTGGTTCTTGATCCTCAGTTCAATGCAGCCTTTTTAGCCCTGAGAACTATAAATTAGGGCTATATAATAGTGACTAGTAGTTAAATGGCACGACACTCCTACAACGCACACAGTGCGTAGGAAATTGAATCAATCCTAATTTGCAAAGAGGGAGATAAAACCATGATGTGGGATGATATGAAGGATAAAGAAACTGAAAGTGCTGAATAAATAATACCTTCAAACTGGTACGACACAAAATGTTAAGAAATATCTGAGCCTTGGCAGAAAGCAGGAGCTTTCTAGCTTTCTTGGTTTTTTAGTTATTCTTATTATAAATAGGAGCATATAAAAAATAAAAAAACCCACCCTGTGTGTGTATGTGTATATATATATATATTATATACATATAATGTGATTCTAAGAGCAGTCAAATCTCAAACCAATCAAGGTCTGGACTGTTTTTCCTTCTCCTTTATACATATGGTACATATATTTAATTACTGTTTAGATGGAAGGTCAGAAAAAGTAGGAAGCATTGGGCAAGAAGTTGAAGTGACAAAAACTGCATGAGGTAGTAACTAGAAAGTAAACAAAGTAAATGTAACAACTGGGGGGGGGGGGGGGAAGATAGGAAGAGACCGAAGAAATACCCAATTATAAGAGATGCATGAGACATCTGCGCTATACTAGACAAGACAGCAGATCTGCATTAATATTTTCACTACCTGGAATTAAAGAGACAGAAAAATTAACATGTTTTTTTTCATTAGGCTATCCACCATGCAAAAAAACCTAGCAGTTAGAAATACAGTGTAGACAAGTGTGCATTATACCTATATGATTAGGATGTTGTACAGTGAATTTGTGTGAGACTCTTCTTCATTTTTATCAGTCAAAGTCAGTGTGATCTGGTTATCAGTTCTTTCTTTCTTTGTTACTTCCCCAGGCAACAACTGGAGAGATTACCCAGGAGGCAGGCAGAAACCAGCAAGCCTCCCATCTCCAATAATACAACTGCTCCTGCTGCCACAGAACCTGCTGCTGTTGCTGCTGCTGCCGCTGCGTCTGTGGTGCCACCCAAAGTAGACTCACAATTTCTCCTCACTAAGTAAGGAACATAAATGACTAGGTCTCCTTTTCAGATATTTCTTCTTCTTTTTATTCCCCATTCTTCTGACATCAATGGCTGCAGTCCTGTTTAAAAATGCAAAGGTCCTGGTGCCTCTCAAGCCATTTCATCCAAATATATGCTCACTTGACTTTTGCTTGTCCTTAATTAAGCATTATGTCATGGTTTGAATTTTGTCCCATTACCTTTTTTTATTCTATGACCTAATCAATGAATAATATAGTATGGATAGCTGATTAGTTATGGCCAGTTAAAAAATGGTGAATTATTTTTAGTGTTTTTATGATCTTTAACAGCAGCAGTTGTTTTTTTTTTTTAAAGAAACACCCAAACTGGAACTTTGGAGCGGAAATTTACTTCTTAAAATGGCCATCCCTTATTTCGTGCCTTCTGGTTCATAACTATAAGATCATAAGTTAAATGTACTGAGTACTTTTGTACATGAAGTGAGTTTAAAGATCCTAGGTCATGGGTGTTGGCCGTTGTTTTTTATCAGGAGAGATAATATTTATTGTCATTGTAAATTATCTCTCTGTGGTGTCTTTGTGTGTTTTGAGAGATGATATTTATTTTTTACTTTCAATCATCTCTCTGCTGTTTATGGTTGGACCTGTTCTCTCTTTTCACTTATCTATCATCTCTCTTTCTTTGGGCTCTTCCATGACCTTCATGTGTTGTGGGCCCTGAAACAACCAATAAATCAACAGAGTGTCTAACCACAGTTTAAACATGACATTAACGATCATGGGAAAAACAAGTTTAGTTGTTAAGGTAATTACAGTTGTTCTTGGAGATGGGCTTGGTCCTGACAAATCACAGAGGGTTGTTTTGGGTTTGTTTGTTTTTTAATTAATGATATTTAGGAATGTTTAATCAATTCTGACTATTGGAGTATGTTGCTCAGTCATATCTCTATCAATCATGAGAACTTTAAACCACCTACATCCCCTGAAATGCTCAGCAATGGGAATCGTGTTTAGTATCGAAGTGCTTAGTTAAGGGTTAGAACAGAGCATTTATCTCCTGCCATTGTGAGTTGGTGGTTAACAAACAGAATGGTTTGGATTCTCTGTGAGGTGTTAACTCAAATTTTTGTCTTCAGCCAATTGAATTAATGCTTATTTCATTTTTCTCCCTTTTTTAAAGGTTGTGTGCTGAAAACATTGCCCCCAATAAAGGTGTGAATAATCAGGACACTGACTCTTCCCAGCGGAATGTGTTTGTTCAAGAACTTTTATTGGCAACTCTTACAGAGCAATTGAATTTAGTCGCAGACAACTCTGGGGAGGTGCCAACAATGTGGAACTCTTTAAAATCACAGGAGTTGGATGAGGAAGGGAATGGAGAAGAAGAGCAAAGTGGTGAGGACTTGGTCGTGCAAAAGGAGAACAGACACAGCCCAAATTCAAGAAATACTAAACAGTCAACTGTGAAATCTTCTGAAAGATCAGGTGGAGGGGGTTTAGGGGCGCTGAGTAAGTCTCAATCTGGGCCGGGGACTCGTGTGGCAGGGGGAACGAGTTATCGGGAAAGCAATAGTAGGGGTTGTTATGGAGCAGTGACTTCCCCTTCTTCTCCATCCCAGTCACCATCGGCCAGCAATCCCCGGCAAGTGTGTAGCCCCATCACAGTCCCCAACAGTGTGTCTGTACACAATCCTGGTTTGAGCTCTACAGGGAGTGTTGGTATGTCATCAGTATCTGGGAGGGCTTCAGCTGCTGCTTCTCCATTGTCAGGGAGAGACCGAGGATCCCTCAATCCTGCCACTGTGAAGCGGAGCATGCTCAAACACATGCCACAGCAACGAGGGGCCTCAGACACAGACCCTCCTCCACATTAATGAACAGCCATGGCTCACTCATCAAACCTTATGGACTTTCAATTTACTGTCTTATCAGTTATGATCTAGAAAAGCCTGTCATGGATGTGTACTTTTTTTTTATGAATTAACATTTGCCATTATTATTGTACTAAAGAGATGATATTTACAATATAAAGGCATCACCTTCTGTCATCCTGCCATCTTTCACTTTCTGTCATTTATTATTCTTGGGGAGTTATTAGGACTTTTATTTATTTTTAATTTTTTTTTTAAATTTAAATTACCTTTGCCTAATGATATTTGGGCTTGAATACACTGCACATTGAGAGCCTGTTTAAATTTATTTTCTTGACATATCTTGAAAGTTAAAATTTTGTAATGTTTCAATTCCTCTAAGTAAACTCTTTCTTTTCACTTAATTTATCATCAATACCAGTTTCAACTGAAGGTTACAGATATTTTGGGTTTTTTTTTATATGAGTTGATTAGATTTTTTAAATTGTTTTATTTTTTTCTTTTGTTGAATTTGTTGCCAATGTTGTTTGAAGTGGGTTGTCTGTATATTCTTCTACAAACTCGTTCTGTAAATATTCTCTCCCTCTCCCACCTCTGTATTTTGATGCTGCCTGTTGTCTAGTTTTTCAGTATGTATATTGAGATGTGAAGATGGCAGACAACCAGGTATTCCCAAATGGAAGATATCTTGTCCCTTTGTTGTTGTTGTTGTGTTTGTCTGTCGTCGGCCTGGATGCAGTGGCTCTTTAAAACCTGTGATATTTTGGAAGTGCTTGACTTGATTATTTAATAACTTTGAATTATAATGGGCACTGTCACATAAGAAGCATCTACTGAAATCTAAGAACGGACACAGATCTCTATTTTTTTATTTGTTGAATGAAAAAGGGTGGTTTATGGGGGTTTTTTTTTGGTTGGGGGTGGGGGGGCATTTTACGATAAGTTTCTACTGCAGTGAACATTTGAGTAAATTCATCTCACATATTTGCCAGCAGTTGATTATTATCAGTTTTGTTTATTGATTGAAGTCCAAATAAACATTGGTAAAGAAAATAAACAGATGTGTGATATACATATATTCTTTGAACTGGAGGTAAACCAATCGCCCAGAATTTTATGATTTGCTTCTGTCATGAGCATTTGTTATTTTGATTTATGATTCATTCTGCTATTCTTTAAGTTTTTTTGCTTCAAGTACTCCTATGTGTCCATTAAGTCCAGTGGCAGAGCAAACTAAATGTGTGCTTTAAATCTATCTTCTTTAAATTCATAAGTAACAGCATTACTGTGCAAAGCTACCGGGCGCGACAAATTATTTTCTGCTACTTGATGCACGTATGAAAATCAAAAAAGTGAGTCCTTTGTGAAAGATTAATTTTTGCTTTAGTTGTTCATTTGTTTGTTCCTGTTGATTTTCGATTTATTTAGATAGCATTTCACAAGTATACCCAGCCAAAGGTGTCTTTTTATCTCAAGATAAGACAGACACTAATGAATACAAGATTTAGATCAAGAAAATAAAAAAGGTCAGCACTACACTTGGGGTCGTGTTATATTCTTAGGGAAGTAGATTGAATTTAACAATGGGCCTTTAAAATGCACCTTGATAAAGACCACTTTAAAAATCAGTTGTTTTCAGTGTTGCCGCAAACTGCTGTTGTTTACACCCATGTTATTCTTGAAAAGTTCGACCTCTTGGACTTGAAATAGTTTCACGTGTGTATGAGTGCAAAATTCCGACTGGTTTCCATTTAGACACTCCAAAAGCTCTGATAGTTGTCAAAATTGGCCTGTTGACCAAGAAAGGAAGAAACGGTTTGATGACGTCCTTTTCCAAATTACAATGCCACTGCTTATTTTAGGAAACCATCAGTTTTGAATATTGAGTGTTGTTATGTCATTAAATAAACATGAAAAATGTGTAAAATTTACATCATTCGATCATTGTTCTACTCATCTACATGCTGCCTTCAAGTACAATCATCAGGATGAATTCAAAGAAGAGATAATTTCGTAGGCTAAGGATGTTTCTTTGAAAATTTAGAATGTATGAGGGAATTCAAAGAAGACATAATCTTGTAGACGAAGGATAATCTATCGATTAGTGAGAGGCCCTGGTAGTTTCTTCTACTTCTATTTCTTTTCTTTTACACTGAAGCTATCGTCTTACTTTTTCCCCCTTTCTGACTTTCTGTGATGCTCTGTTTTTGTTGTATTTTGTTGTACTCAGTGGTCATCCCTTATTTCATGCCTTTTGGTACATGACTGCAGGGTCACAAGTTAAACGCTCTGAGTACTTTTGTACACAAAGAGGTTTTAAAGATCTTGGGTCTTCCTGTACCATAATGCTGTTATTGTTATATGTGATGGCCATTGCTTATTTTTGTAATGAGGGATGATATTTTTTGTCATTGTAAATCATCTCTCCGTGGTGTCAATATGTGTTTTGAGAGATGATATTTATTTTTTAGTGTAAATGATCTCTCTGCTATTTGTGGTTTGATCTGTTCCCTCTTTTAACTAATTCTTTCATCTTACTTTCCTCTGGGCTCTTCTATGACCCTTGTTTGTCGTGGGGCCCTAAAACTTCCAATAAACAAACAAACAAAACAACTCATCTCCAGTGGTGTCGATGTGTGATTTGAGAGATGATAGTTATTTTTTAATGTAAATCATCTCTCTGCTGTTTGTGAGTGGTTTGATCTGTTTCCTCCTTAAACTAATACTATCATCTTACTGTCCCCTGGGTACCTTTATGACCCTCCTGTGTTGTGTGGCGCTAAAACCACCAATAAACTAAACAAACAATCCTTTAACTACTATTGTCTTACTTTCCCTTGGGCTCCTCTATGACCCTAGTCTATTGTTGGGCCCTAAAACCTCCAATAAACAAATAAATTTCCTTGAATTTGTTACGGCACGTTGCTGTTTTGTATTTTGTTATTCATGGTAGCGAGTTCTTTCCTTCCCTTTTTCAGAGCGGTGATAAGTTTGTTCAATGGGTTATGAAACAAGGGGTGGATAAAAAAATTATCTACCAGTTCCCAGAATTATCTGGTGTTTACATTGTAAAGAAATTGCCGGAAGCCATAGTTCAAAGTAGTTTAGAAAAGAAAAAAAACTTGGTAAGAGTAATTTTTGTGCTGGAGTCCGAAATGGGCTTAATGGTATCTTGCTTGAAAGTGGCATGGGCTTTAAGGATTTGATTTTATCTACGTCAAATACAAATGAACTGATAAAATAGCCCTTGAGTCTGCAGGAACAGTCCATACATGAACAACTATTCAGTGGTTTTGTGCTGCATAAAGAGTTTGGATTTTGAGAAAATTTAACATTCTGGTGATTAGATGCATGGCATGGCTGCATAAAAAACATAAACATTAATGTAAGAAGAAAAAAAGTTATGTGGTCGACAAATCAGTCATTAACTGCAACATTGAAAACAGCTCATTTTGGATGTGTGCTTATGGTGCATTTTAAAATCTGGTATTGTAGTTTAATTAACTATTTATTCCATTTCCATTGTCAAAGAGTTCCTGAATATTTGCAATGATATTGAACTTTCACCTGTCTGCCACCCCAGCTCTTTTTATTCATTATGTGATACTATTCGTCTATGCTCTGATCTTATTCACTGGAAACACTGAGAGGAGGCATGTTTTCAATCTTTGACATTGGCTTTGTTGTTCCTCTGGCTAATGATTTTTTAATGAAATGTATGTATTTGTGACTGTCATAAAATTATTGCAGGATGAAAAAGATTTGTTCTCTTTTTTTTTTCTAGGTGTTAATTTTTTTGTTATTTTGTTTGTGTGTGTGTGTGTTTGCATTTTTGTTCAATCAGCAGCTCTTGTTCTGGTTACTGCACTGTCAGAGTGTAGGGAAAAATGTCCCCAGTGGGCTCTTCTACTTTTGTCTCTTTAGTGGTCCTTCCCTATTTCATGCATTTTGGTGCAGAAATCAAGTTTAAGGTTCAATTGCGAGCGGTCATTTGGATGTCCCTGGTGGGCAGGTCTACTTCTGTTCTTTCTCTTTTATACTGAAGCTATTGTCTTACTTTTTCTCCTTTTCTTTTGCATCCTATATTTATTCTTTTGTTGTTGTCTTGTTTAGGTTTCAGTGGTCATCCCCTATTTCATGCCATTTGGTACATAACTACAAGATCTCGAGTTAAAGATACTGTGTGTACTTTAGTACACAAAGGGGGTTTAAAGATCCTCCTTAGGTCTTCTGGGAGCATAATGCTGTCATGGGTGAAGGCCATTGTTATTTTTGTTTTGAGAGACAATATTTTTGTTGTGGAGGCCTAAAACCAAACAAATAGTAATAGTACTTAGTAGTGCACAGAGGGGGGAGGTTAAAGGTCCTGGGTCTTCCTGAACCATCATCATGTCATGAGTGATGGCCATTGGTTATTTTTTTTTTTTTTTGAGAGATCGTATTTTTTGTCATTGTTAATTATCTCTCAGTGGTGTTATGTGTTTTGTTGAGAGATGATTTTTTTTTTAGTGTAACTCCTCTGCTGTTTGTGGTTGAGTTTGATTTGTTGTTCCCTTTTTGAACTTATTCTATCATCTTACTTTCCTCTCGACCCCTCTATGACCCTCATGTGTCTTCGGGCCCTAAAACCTCCAATAAACAAACAAACATCCCCCCACCCGCGCTCTCTCTCTCTCTCTTTGGTTGACAAAGAGGTGAATGAATTGTATGGGTGAAGGTGCAAGGCTGATACAGTGAGTTTTGGCTAGGGGAGCCTAACTATTCTGGGAAGCGGAAGTCCTTGTTTCATCAATCCAACGTGGTGTATCATGTAGACGACATACACTACTTTTTCTTCTCCTTTTTTTTCTTTTTCTCAACTTGTGAAATGTCAGCTGTTCTTTCAACAACAACAAAATTAAAAAATTGACGCCACTGAAAAACTGGCTACCATTAGGATCCAGGATTGAAATTGATTCATTGGATGGCAGTGGTTAATAGTAATCTATTTCCTCTTTTTGGGGACAGGATATATTTGATCTGAGGAAAAACAAGAATATAGCAATGACAGAACTGGAAATAAAGTCAAGTCACAGGTTGGACTCTTTATCTACCGATCAACTGCGTTTGCCAATACACGTACAAGTACATGTACGTGACTATGACCAATGTCCACCTGGTCTCATAAAGAAGAGGTAGTTGGCTATGTGTATATAAATGATGTAGACAATCTTGGAAATGAAAGGTCGTTTTCTGCAGCACTCAAATTCATTCGTATCAACTTGAAATTTACAATACACCCAGGTACAGTCTGACAATGAAGTGTTAACAATCAAATTCAATCTTGCTTTGTTAAAATTGCTTGTTTTGGGACTTGGCCATAGAAATTCACGGTAAACGGTTCGCGTTTTAAACGTGGACATAAAAAAAAAAAAAATGAATTGGTTCGCGTTTTAAACTTGGACATAAAAAAAAATTTTTAAAATGAATGAGCTTTGCCTCTCTTGTGCGGGCCATTCAACTCCCTACACTGTACATACCTCACGTGTAGCAATGGAATGAACATGTTCATTTCTTAGTACACATGCAGCTCACGTTCTGGGTTTCATTGGCTGGTTGATGAATATGGACAAAATGGATGACTCCAAAGAAAAGTTAAATTGAGATGGTGAGAGCAAGGCCCCTTCTCTAAAATCCTCTTTTGTCTGATTACAAGGACAAAGACCAGAGAACACAAGTTTGGGACGACTTACAAGAGCTTCCAACTGCACCCGAAGGTAAATACTATTTGTTTTGTTGTTGTTTGTATTTTCTTTTTAATGAGAGAGAGAGTCATAATTACAATTTCAATTTCATAAATCCATAGATAATAGATGGATAAATCAATAGTGAATAAATAATCAATAAGTAAATGAATCAACTGTACATACGCACACAGCATATAGTAACTCACTCACACTCACTTGCACACAGGCACCCAAACTCAAGAACTGACTAGTTATGCGTTTAACGCTTAATGCACGCAAAATGCATGCATTCAGGACATATTAAAATACACACGTCACTGAAAACATACAATAAAGTATGGATATTGCCATGGGTGGTACAGAAAAACTGGCTCACTCTGACAAGAAGCATCTCATTGAATATGTCTTTACAAGCTGTTATTTGATACCTCATTTGTTTGATTCATGTTTCACTCTATTTATCATTTGGTGTTGTCCTCCTACTACGAAACAAAAAAGCAGCTGTGATTTTTTTTGCCAACATCATTTCTCTACAACATTGGAATCTTCACACATTTTCAACCAAAATTGAAAGCTGATTTTCAGAGAATTGTTTCTGTTTTGTATGGAATAAATGATCCCCAATACCATATTCATATATGTGGTTAGGTCTTTCCATTGAGAGTTTTGGGTATAGCACTAAAAAAAATTGGCTCACTTGTCTTTATCAATGAGCAGATCCCACCAAGGCAACAGCAATTGTTGTTTGGCTAAAGATCGAGTAATACCCCATATGTATTGCTCATTATGCCATGCAAGATTGGGCACGGTAGACTGATCTTCTGCCTGCCTTCATTTCTTGTGATCCAGAGTTCTTCCTGACTCCTTGGAGCTGGGTCCCAATACTGCTAAGGCGGTATGAAGGGATATGGATAACAAAAAAAACAAAAAAAATATAATAAAAACAAACAAAAACGGGCATTACTTTTCAGAATGCCTTGATACTCTATTACACCTATTATCATCTAATTAACATTATGGTCAGACAAATAGCAGACAGTGAAAAGGCCAAGAAAGATCTTTTTTCACAAGATCAAATAAAAATTACCAAAAAATTGGGTTATATAATGAATACGAAGGTATCTTTGAGTTCAAAACAGTTTATTGGCTATTTTCAACAAAATTGGTTTGTCATGAACATGGAGGTATGTTCAAGTTCAAAATATTTTATTGCATATTTTAAACAAATGGGTTTATTGTGTGATATTAAGAGACAATAAAAAATATAACAGTATTAAACAGTAAAAAAAAAAAAAATTTAAAAAAAACTATTCCTGATTCGTTTCAATGAGAGCAGGGAGATATTCTCAAAGATGACTCTACTCATGCAATTTTACAAAATGAATGAAGCCCATGCACAGGCTACATAAACATGTTATCGAGACAAGTTTCTCCTTTGTCACAATCATTATTTTATGTATTGGCTTGACAATTGAGGTAGAAAGAACTATCAAGTCGAGAACAATTTAACCTTTAAAATACAGGGTGTCTAAAAAATCATGCATCTTTTTTCTTTTTTACTTAATGAGTACGAAAAATGGCAAACTCATGTATGTTTTATGGCACATGACAGGGTTCTCAATTCGAAGCTTAACTTAACGATGATGATTATCAAGATGGTGTTTTTGTTATAAATGTGCGCGTCTTTTTCTCTTTACTCAGGATGGTGTCTAACTTGTGCAAAACATCTTGTTCATCAGGATACCATTGAAAAACAACTCGAACTAAAGAGGACTTTTAATGCAAAAAAGTCACATCACCAACATATCTACAACACATTTTAGGGAAAAAACCTTGAGTATATTTCTGAGGTTATGCAAAAAAAAAAAAAACCAACATAAAAACCACTTATTGCTGAGCTATTTAATTTCTTTATCAGGGAAAATATTAATTAAAAAAATAATAATAAATAAATTTAAAAAACTTTAACAGAGCACATGAAAATGTCATACTTTTTATCTTGGCTAGGTAGGTTTACAATTTCAGGTAAGTTTACGTAAAGCTGTAACCTAACTCTTGATGCATGGTCTTCTTTGTTGTCATTCAACTACGAATTACAGACTATAGTTATTTGAGGTTGTTTCATCAATTTAAAACAAAATTTAATCTAAAACAAAACTTTACAGAGTTCCATAAAAAACAGGATGGGATTCAAAATTTTAATGGGTTTCTGAAATGTCATTCCAATCTGTATACACTCTTTGGAGTAATTTTTCAAAAATCAATAATAACGTAATCCCTAAACTTGAGAGTTCAATGAGAACAAGATTTTTAAAAATATATTATTTAAAAAAAAAAAAAAAAAAATATATTTGAAAATAAGTTTCTTTTGAAGCTTTGTAGGAGCTGCGTTTTTAATGGAACTCACATTCATATGATGGTGAGTCAAAGATGCTACAACTTGTTCAGAAGTGAAGCATTAGTGCCAAATTGTTCAGAGACTAATGAAAATTTCTCCAGAAGGTCATGCTAAAGTGAGTGAAACCTACTGTTCAAGGCCAAAAACATGATAACTTTGCACCTTCGTGTCAGCAAGAGCCTTTTAAGAAGAAAAAAAATTCACTTCAAGTTCCAAGGTAAGATTTTAGTTTTAGTTGACAAGAACAAAAACCAGGCACCTACTCAAACTCACCATTATCAAGGGGAGCTGGACTTGCATTGAAATGGTATAAAACAGCAACAGTAAGACCACATTGAGTGAGATTGGTTAGCTGTAAACAGTTTCCTTCCTCTCAGGCCCAAGAGGCTTACAATCCCCCCCCCCCCCCCTCTTCCTTCCTCACCATAAGATCATATGGGAAATACAGTAAAAAAGGGTTTTTAAAAGATCATCTGCATTTTTATAGTTAATTTATATAGCGCTTATAAAGAAGGAAACATCTGTTTCAAATCACAAGTGATCTGGTTATTAAAGAAAAATTGATAAAAACACATAAATATATGTAATATTGTGACAAATCTTGTGAGTTAAAAAACAAAATAAAAAATTACCTGTAAAAATATCAGGTCCTCAACAAGTGTTTTAAACTGACTTTATTCACAGGTGCACTGCTACTACTGGTGATAAAAGTAAAAGGTAACTGATCCATGTGATGATTTGCAAAGATCTACCGGATTGACAATTAGAGGACAATACAGGGTGGAGAAGAAAAGGCAGGGTTGTTATTTTTTTTTTCAAACAAATATTTTGTTTCAATGTCAAAGTCCTTGTAATGGATTTAAATTAAACAATATCATCAAGCCTAGTAAACAACATCCATCTTGTTGTGTTTGTTTTTAATAAGACATTCCTGAAAAAGTTTTGAATCTTGGCCTCCACTCTCTTTACTTGCGTTGTCATTTTGTTTTGTTTGTTTATTGGAAGTTTCAGGGCCCCACGACACATGAGGGTCGATGACCACTGTAACCTAACCAAGACAACAAAAACTGGACTCCAGACAGAAAGGAATAAGTAAGACAATAAGTTTCAGGATAAAAGAAAAGAAACAGAAGTAGAAGAGGTACTAGGGCCTCCAACCTCAATTCCCCAGTAGATAGACCACTTTGTCATTTTGCTGAGAGACTTCCAATGTGAATAATGTGAATATGGAAGTAAAACGTCTCCAGAACAAGACTTGATTTCCTCTCATTTTATCCACAGAAGTCTTATTTCAACTGTGTCGCTTAAGAGTGATACTCTGGTGTGCTATAGTAAACATCTTTCATCATTGGTCCTTAATGTTTGTTTGTTTACTGGAGGTTTTAGGGCCCCACAACACACAAGGGTCCTAGAGGAACCCAGAGGAAAGGAAAGTAAGATGATAGAAGTAGCTCAAAGAGGGAACAGATCAAACTACAAACAGCCGAGAGATGATTTACACACTAAAATATAAATATCATCTCTCAAAACACATATCAACACCATTGAGAGATGATTTACAATGACAAAAAATATCATCTCTACTTACAAAAATAAGCAATGGCCATCACTCATGACAGCATAATGGTTCAAGAAGACCAAGAATCTTTAAATCCCCTTTGTAAACAAAAGTGCTCAGTATTGTAGCGACAGCCTTGTCTCAGGTTGAGACGCACTGACACTCGATATCTATGTTGTTACTGTTACGTACTGTTATGTTATTGTTGTCAAACTGCTGAGACTGTTTTCTCATTCATCACTCTAT
>JBCIKM010002473.1:2938-17193 GCA_039654465.1 Melibe viridis
TACTTTTTTCCCTTTTCTGTGGTGTCCTGTTATTGTAGTCTTGTTTGCAACTCAGTGGTCATCCCTTATTTCATGCCTTTTGGTACATAACTGCAGGGACACAAGTTTAACGGATGGTTGGTGGGAGTCCCAGGCGGGTACTTTAAACTTCTGTTTCTCATCTTTTACACTGAAATTATCATCTTACTTTTTTCCCTTTTCTGTGGTGTCCTGTTATTGTAGTCTTGTTTGCAACTCAGTGGTCATCCCTTATTTCATGCCCTTTGGCACCTGACTGCAGGGTCACCACAAGATAAAGTTTAACTTAAACTGACCTACTGAGTACTTTGGTACACAGAGGGGGGTTAAAAATCTTGGGTCTTCCTGTACCATAATGCTGTTGTGGGTGATGGCCATTGCTTATTTTTGTAAGGAGAAATATTTTTTTGTCATTGTAAATCATCTCGCGGTGGTGTGGATAAGTGTTTTGAGAGATGATGCTTATTTTTTAGTGTAAATCATCTCTCTGCTGTTTGTGGTTTTGATCTGTTTCCTCATTGTACTAATTCTACCATCCTACTTTCCCCTGAGCTCCTCTATGACCCTAGTGTCATGGAGCCCTTAAATCTCTGATAAATAAACAAACAGGAAGAGCCAGGATTTTTAAGCACGTCTGACTTGTGACCCTGCAGTTATCATGAAGAAGCATGGAATTGAGACAGGGGCAGACCCCTGACAAGGTAACCATAAAAGCAAAGACAGAACACAGCAGAAGAGGGCGAAAAGTAAGAGGATTGTTTCAGCAGAAAAGATCAGAAGAGACAACAAGAAGAACCCACCAGGGACACCTCACACCCTTCTGCATGAAAACAGATGTGTTTTTTACTAGTCCAGGCAGAGATGCTGAAGAAAAAATGTTGCCGGTGAAAAACTTTATTAAATAACAGACTGTGAATTTCTGCAACGAGTCCTCCACTACTCCTCTCATTGGGCATTTACAGTCCGTCAGTAAATAAGGGGAGACATGAGTAATATAGTAGCAAGAAAGCACTTCAGGTTCATTTTTTATAAATTCTTGTTTCCATGAAGGAAACCGGTATCAAAATTTCCTGAAAGTGATAGCTTGGAATTTCCTTTGCAAAGGTGTCTATTATTTGTATTCAAAAGATACTTTAACAATACCAACAATATACATACAAGCACAACACCATACAATTCCTAAGTAGACAACAACAGTCATGCAATATTAAAACAACTGAACTAATTTTAATGATGTATTCAAAATTTACAGTAAAGGCAAAGACAGTTTGATGTTGAAATAAAACTTTACCGAAATCAAAAAAGAATGCTTGGTTTAAAACAGCCCAGTGGTAAAGAGAGTTGTACAAAGTGGAATGAAATATCGAAATAAAATGTAACGAACATTTCAATGAAGGAATGTTCCAAATAATATCACATACTGTATAATTACACCGTAAATATAGATTCTAATGAATTACCAGAAAATGGGATCATGTAGAAAAGCAAAAAGAAATACCTGAGTATGGGAAACTTTTCAGCATTTTTAGCTTTGAATCAGAGCCAGTATGAGGTCAGTCTATGAGGAAAAACTCAAATAATCCATTGAGATGCGTTCTAACTGAATATGAATGTATTGACAAATGTTAAAAGTGCTAGTCCCAATTCAATTTACCCAAAAAGTTCGAGTTCAGACCTCTGCTCCACCAGAGTGCAATGAAAACATGTACACAACTAAATAATCTTGGAATGGCGGTGACTGAAAATTTACTAGATTTGGATTTTATCTTCAGCTCTTTCTTCTTTTGTTTAAATTTGAATATTAAGTGGTCCAAAAATAAAGCCTTAATGGAACAGGCAGCAGTATCACTTAGAGACGAAACACATGACGAATAGAGTGGCAAGGATAGCAGCATACCTACATGGGTACAACAATAACAGTCGTAAAACACATAGAAAGGAAAACCATAGAGGAATAGCACTTTCACAGGAGCAATACTATACTGTATGTACCCTCATAGAAAATAATGACTAAAGACAACCCCAAGATTATTTCACAGGAATTAAGTCACAATCTTCCAAAATTCAATTTTTAAGAAAAATAAATGAAGTGATTTCTTTTTTTGAAAAATGATATTGAAGGTAATTTAAGGTATTAATATTAAATAAAATAGTCATACTATATAAAACCAAATTTAACAAAATGCAACATTCTGAAAATGAAGAATGATTGGCTATGATTTGCATATGCCGAAAAATGAAGGCAGGATTGTGTTTAAGTCTGAGTTTGTTGCATCAAGGCAAGATAAGTGCGAGTGCTCATCCCTGCATATTTTGTGCATGAGCCATCATTTTTTTGTCACACATCCCCGTGCTACACCTATCGCTGTCAGCATCAGAACGCTGCAGCAAAGCACAAACTATACTGTGACCCGATGTGTGGTTAGAACATAAGTTTTGGTTTAAGGTGTGACTCTTTGAGTGTTGTCTTACTTGAATCCCTTTATTGATCCTACAAGGTTAATTTCGTGGAGAATTTGTCCCCAAGGGAAGACTGGGACAACGCAGGCGCCAGCCGCAGTGCAAAGTTACTATGTGGTTGGCAAGATGGTGCCAGCAGGAATCAGCGCACACCCTGCAGCAGGTGAGTCTGACAGACCCCACACGGACGGGGCTGCTGCACATGATGAATTACTAGGACCAGTGTGTACTGTAGTTTGTGCATATCATAAAGTCTTAAAGAAACTTTCCTTCAGGACAAATAAAGATCAGTCATTTCCTCTATCCAGCACAAATATGTATTGGATTAAACAGGGCATGTAACTGATTTGCGTATGACACCCACAATATACAGTTCAATTCGACAGTGACATTATAAAAGTTCATATCCAAAAACTACAAGAAAAAAAAATAATCTGACCCCAACCTCGTACATTACTGATATGAATATTTTACATTTAACACATTATTTCAGGAATCATTCAAAATTCCATTTTCAACATTTTAGCCAACAGCAACTGAAAAAATATTAAAAAAAACCCATATTCAACAATGATAAAGCCCATCACAATGTAGGCAAATGAAGAACACGGAATGCATCAAAGTTTCATTAGTCAGGAATCCATTAAGTACAATTAATTTAATAACAACAAGTCTCAGTTTCACCTCACTGGGTTTAAACCATACAGGCATAATGAGAACAAGATCAGCATATTAGCACCCAGAAGGTGGTGTCTTTCAAAACCATACATTTTCATTCTCAAGCCTTATCATTACCAGCACAGGAACTTTTCTACTTCGATGAATGTAAAAAACAAACTGGTCTCAAACAAGCCCAAAATGACAAAATTGAGGCTCTTTTAGTTTAGGGAGGAAATTTAGTAAGTTGAATTCTTTTCTTGTGTAACTTTAAAGCAAGATTTTCTCAGTTTAAAAAGCAAACTTCACATTTTTTTTCAAACGATCTAAAGGTCAAGAAAACAAAAGCAATTTTTATTTCAAGATCTTTGGTCATGGGACCTGAATTCAACTCACATTAGATTACTGCTTAGGTGTGTTGAGATGACAAGTGTGTGTGTGATGTGTCTTCTACTGAGAATGTGTCAAAAATTAAGGACAGCAAAGCTATGGCATTTGTGTGTCAGCAGGCAAAGGCACAAGGAGACACAATGACACATGAACGTTTGACATCCAACTCCAACCCATAAAGAGAGTGTGATCTAGATCTCTGAATGACACAGCCATCAAATGGCCACAAACTAAACTAGAGTGGAATTTCTATAAATAAGCCATTTTGTCTTGATTGTCTTATCTCTTTTTTGAGATCATATAAACTATTTCGCAACACAATAAATGATAAGAAATATTCATGAATAAGTAACAAAATTCCCCATAACCAGATTCTGTAAGCACAGATATACATATTGCATTATCTACAACTTTTTTGTTTGTTTTCTGTCTGCCAATGAAAAAGCCCTTATGACCAAATGATAAGATGGTGATAAATTGCTAACTGTTTCTATTCTAGTTTTATGTTGAAGGCAACATAGGAATACATGGTAGGATTCCTTTAGCAGAGCAATATTGAACCTCAGATGACGAACAACAATTAATTTTAGAGTAGAGATAAAAATAATGGTTTGTTCGTTTGTTTGCAAAAACAAGATAGCAAACAATTAAGTGATATGGCGTTGGGAAAATATAGAATATAAAATCAAGTTTACCAAAAGAGCTGGAATTTAAAAAGTAGAACCCTCCAGGAAAACGATGTTTCTTATAACGGGTCTTAGCCTAAGTGTGAGTGAGTATTTCATTTATTATTTTATTAATTTATTGACCTTTATCAAACATCTTTTTCTCACCCAATCACTTTTACAATGGTGAGCATTGTTTTTGTCATTGCAATAAAAAAACCTCACAAACTGGAGATGAAATGACAGTACAAATAGGCGGCAAGGCTGAGGGTAAGAAAGAGATCATAAAGAGTCCCTTCACCCCTGGGACAAACAAACTTTAAAAAGGAGGGAGAGGGAGGGGGAGAGAGAGAGAGTGAGAGAGAGAGAGAGAGAGAGAGAGAGAGAGAGAGAGAGAAAGAGAGAGAGAGAGAGAGAAAAAGAGAGAGAGTTTATCTTTTTACAATTACAAGGCTTTGAAGAATATATTGATATGACAAAAAAATATAAAGGCATAAAATAGTGTATAAGCAGAAATAACTGAGGTACAATAAGGTACAAGGCAAATAATTGAATACGTTGGTTCCTTTCTGTGTACTTCATGTTTTGCAATTCTTCCCTCCAAAACATCTTTCCCTTGAGGAGGAAGAATTTGGGGCGGGAGGAAATGAGGGAGGGAAGGAGGAAAGGAAAGAGGGAGGGAGAAAGAGATGGAAGGAGAGAGGGAGTGAGGGGATTGTGCCGTCTAGTGCCACTTCATCATCTGCTCCTCAATCTGTGACAGCAGGGCCTTGGCAAACCAGATGAAGACCATCTAGAAGGAACCCACAATGGGACACAGAGAGAAAAAAACAAACAACATCATAATAATGAAGATCATCATCATAATCTATTATAATTTAGTTAACATCACAAGGCCTGTTTGCTTGAAATACCTACGGCTCCCAAACTCGACCCTAAAACAATCTGAAAGAATGCCAATCATGTTTATTTAATCCCCAAGGTGTACCTAAAACAATGCCAATCATGTTTATTTAATACCCAAGGTGTACCTAAAACAAAAGTAACAAGCTACAAATGGCTTTTAAATTTCAGATGAGCATTTCTCAAATATAAAGATAAGTATCCCTCAATGTCAGGTGGCTGCATGGCTTCCTGGATAGCGATGCACCGCCTGTCGGGATGGCACAGGTTCAAAGCTCAGCTGGAGCAACTTTTTTTTTTTCTTTTCACTGGTGAGTGTGTGTGGGTGTGCTGCATCAGTGTGTGTTTGAGGCAATATGTTCAATCAAGTTTGAACAAACATGAGTTGATTTCTGACCTTATGTAGAACAGGGGCTTTCTTGTTATAATGATGGCTAAAATCAATTCATCAAATTCATTTAGCCTCAGGATGATACGAGCATTCTACATATTCTTAAGCATGTGATGACATTTAAATATATACAAAATCAAATTTGATACTGACAGGTTCAAACTAATATTGCTTTCAATTGCCAATTCCAATAAAAACAGACATGTCATGTCATTGAAAATCTCACAAAGATTAACTCTGCAACAAACATCCCTATTGTTCTTGGTCAACCAAATCTTCATGTACAATAAGAAAGCGTGATGTCATTGACGCAATCAAATGTTGGATCAAACTCTACCAGATACAGTCTAAATGTGGAAAACTTCAAGCAGTGTCTTGATTAGATCACACTTAGATCAGGATAGCCCGAGACATATTTATTGTCAACTATCATTCAGCATATTAATTTTGTAGCTCATTGTTTCATAACTGATTTGGTTGTCATAAGATTGTGTTTGTAATAGAATTATTTGTTTCTCTCCACGTTTAGAGCCTATACTCGTATGGGGTTAGGCGCGTCATAAAAGCCATAAATTATTAGT
The DNA here is from genome assembly GCA_039654465.1 of Melibe viridis. Lineage (NCBI taxonomy): Eukaryota > Metazoa > Mollusca > Gastropoda > Nudibranchia > Dendronotidae > Melibe > Melibe viridis. Next base: position 9,004 of record JBCIKM010002473.1, read on the forward strand.
ATCTATATTGCAGTGCTGGAAGCTGTGTATATCTACATAAAGCAAGAAGGATAGAGGAAAGTTCCCTAAAAAAGACAAAATACAGAACATATCCTTTCGCAATGATGACAGAGACAGAGAAGTACAAGACCAAAGAAAAGACTCTAGGTTTGCCAAAAGATTCTTTTCTTCGGCCTTTTCTAGTCTGAGACACAAACCTGCAAAATTAAAAAATATAAAGTCTAATATGACTGACCAAAAACTTATACAAAGACATGGCACAGTTATCACAGTAGATTGGATCATTCCGTACCTGGATGAAGAAGATGCCAATGACAGACCCTCCCAGCACCCAGATGTTGTCCTTGATGGCTTCATCCACTCCTTTCAGACAGCCTCGGACGTAGATGACATCCGACTGCCAGGGAGTGTTGTGTGGTTTGAGAGTAGAAGCAGAGTGATGAGGAATCATGAGGACAGAAAGGAAATATAATTATACAGAAATTTACATGTGGACATAAATAAATAAATAAATAAATAAATAAATAAATAAATAAATAAATAAATAAATAAAATATTCATCCATATCAAAAATACAAATGTGCATATACTGACATAGCTCAGTGGCAATGAGCGACAATGAATGAATCACTGCACATTTAAAAGACAAAAATTGTGGGCAAACATGTAAGTATTTAATATAATATAAACAAACAATAGCTGGTATAAATTGAGAAAGAAATTGACAGTTGACATAGACTTAGGTAAGAGAAAAATTTATAGGCAAAACGACTAATGATTGTGTCAAAGATGACAAAATGAATGATTATTCAATCACCAGTTCCACAACTGGTCCACAATAGACTACGGTTAGCTTTAATCAAATCCATTAACTCTCTGAGCCACCATCAATAGATGAGTATATTTTAGGTTCAGGAGCGTAAGAAACTGTAAAGAAGAATCACAATGGAGACTGTTGACTTGTTTCAATCACCCATCATAGTTTGCTGAGACCACAGTCCCATCCCTGCACAGATTTGGATTGCAGTGACTAAGGAGGACTGAGAGCAAAGCTCAATGATGAGCTGCCCCTCCATCCCACCCAGCCACCACCAGCACCTACCCGCCCAGTCTGCAGGGGATCAAGCATGTTCTTGCCACACTGGTAGTTGATATTCTCACCCTGCAGGTAAAAATGAAAATAAAACGGAAAAAAACTTATACTATCTTGATGTAATTTCAAAGTGACGCAAAGAAATATTTTCCCTCAATAAAAAAAAAAACAACAACCCACAGAGCTTTTCATAAATCTATTATGTGAAGCTGAAACAGACAATAAATGCAAAAGTAGAGCGTTAAATGATACTAACAATAACAATAGTAATAATAATAATAATAATATAGTAATAAGATTGATGAAACGTTTCTCAATCCTTATAACTGGAGAAGTGCATCTGTAGGTAATGTATGGTGTACAAATACAGGTATAAGTATAAGATTCTTAAAAAGACATTTGGTTCCACAAGAAAATTTGAAACAAGCAAGCTTAAATTGTAGGGTCAGAATGATAATATCCTCAGAAAGGAATTCTTCAACACCTTTAGAGTGGCCAAGTGAATATAATAGATTTATGCGTTCAAAAACCAGCACAGACAAGCACAGACAAGCAGGGGATTTCTTACGAATAAAAAAAGGCAGACTGGGGACTGAAAGGAAACCACAAATAAAAATACATGCACACACAAAATAAGAACCCCAATTTTACCATTGCAAGGATTGAGAATAAAAAGTTTGCCTTGCTTCTTCTTACCTCGCTTATCTTGCAGCAAGAATACGGCACGGAGCAAGCCTCTGGGTTGATGGCATTGCGGGGATCAGATTTGTTGCAGGCAAAGTATGGGTTGTCATTCCAGTTCAGGTAGCCTTCGTCGTCTTTACTGTAGCCACAACATGAGAACTGCCAAGAGAGCAAAGGATCAACCAATCAGGAATGGTAAAAAATTCTTGGTCATGCAAGGGATGTTTCTCAATTGGTTTCTCTATTCTGAGTAAGGCAATTCATAATTAATCGAACCCCTGATAATGGATGCTTGAGCCTTCATTACTTTGGCACAATCCACAAATTTCCCCCGACTGATTTTGTCCCGAGATAATCTTGGCAACTTAAGACAAGGCATCCTGAAAAAGTTGGACCTTTGGAAGATTCCATTATGCTCTGCTCACACTTCCTATAACACAAGCCACATTATGCAAGAATTTCAAACTGAAAGCCGGAGCAAGGGGAGGGGGGAGGGGGGAGGGGGGGAGGGGGGTGTGAGCGGAGTCAGACTTCTTTTTCAAATGAATACTATACTAGTTCTAGCCTTAAAGTTTCAGTATTGTGGGCAATATTTTGTATTGGAAAGAAGAAACCATAAAAATAGAACAGCATTTCTTAAAATGACTTCAAGAGAGTGTACAAATTCTCTGGGGGAAGGGGGAGGGGGGAAGGGGGAAGGGAGGGTAACTTGATACACCAAAGTAGGTATTATGAACAAATTAATTTGTCATATCTCACCAAGTCTTGAATGTCATCAATGAAGCCTCTCATGTCATCATCGTCTCTGTATTTTACGATAGCTTCCTTTATGGTGTCTTCAGGATAGAGACCGATGTCGGCAAAAGCATCCTCCACAAAGAAGAAGACAAAGACGAAGATGATGATAATCAGCTCCACCAACAAGAAGAAGCTGAACAGCATGTAGTACTGCAGAAAAAATGCATAAATGTTCAACTCATTACACATGTCAAAGCACATCATACATCTCCAAATAAGCATCAAAACTAATGACACTGCATTCCTTTCAGCGTTCCAGTTGTTGGCTCACAAATAAATGGTTCACAATTTTTCCGTTTTTCTCTCATTTGATGAAAAGTTGTGAAACTTTGTGTGCGGCCTTAAATCAATTTGTCTTAACTGAATATGTATTTTGAGTTTAATTGATGTCATAACAAGAAAGTTTCCCTCTTGAACTTAGACAAAAAATAATTTGTAAAGTCTTCTTATTCAATCAATTGTTTAAAAATATTAAACCGTAAACATATCATGCCCTGCCAAAATATGAGATGTGTTCACCGTCGTCACTGAATAATCTCTATAAATTTGGCTGTTTACAATGGCTAGGTAGTCTCCTGTTTAAGAATAACAAAGGTTAGCCGCTTCATCAATATGCTTTTACATGCAGTAGCATTTGGTGTAAGAAAAAACAGCTTCAAAAAAGGAAGATTAGGTGAAATCTATTTTTTATGTTAGAAATACACATCTGTCCCAAAAGGAGAAAGAAAAGCACAGACCACAAGCTCTCCATGAAAATAGGAAGCTACTCAGCAGCGTGGTGAGCACTTTTTTACAAGACATTTGGTTGAAAGCTACTGTGTACAAATATTCCAAAGCTCTTGGCTAACTGCAGGGTGTAAATAAAGAAACCCGACTGAATGCCCTACTCTATCTCAAACAAAACAAAACAAACAAACAAACAAAACACAGAGGCAACACAACCTGTGATGACCCCTAAAATAATTGTTGTGAACACGTTTCAGATTGCATTATCTTTTCAGGGAACAGAGCATAGCAATACACTTTTTCAAAGCGTCAACCTTTTTTCTCAGCATGTCACAATCGAACAAGGATAACATTTAATCTTTGAATCTCAATTCCTAAGAAGTATCAAAAGGAAGTCTACATAATAGTGTCCATCTGCAAGTCACCAAAAAAGAACGGATTCAGAACTTGGAACTCCTCAAACCACCCTCAAATGATTGAATCAGAATGATAATGATAACTTTTACTTTTTTCATCAAATTAGGTATTAAGAACGATAAAAATAAAACATTATTTTAACCGTTTTCCCCCAAAGCGGACAGCTGAAAATCCAGAATAAGTATGTAAATCTTCTATAAGCCATGATACTTAACTGTTATTGATTTTAATAGCTGTGATTAAGCAAATTCCTTTCCTATTGTTTTGATTTACATGAAAAAATACTTGTTTAGTGAGACAAATTGATTCCTGGGTTTGTGTAAAATTTCAGAGCTACACATGGACAATTAGCTGATAAAAACTAAAAAAACAGACCATTTATTTATGATTGGACTTAATTATTATTAACCTTTCTTATTTATACACATGAGACGCAATGCCTCAAACATGTCTACAAAACCATAAACACCAACACATTAACTTTAAAAATTGCATCACACTTAACTTAATACAATGAAGTAACAGCTATTTAAAAACAAATAAGCAGCAGCTATAATTTATCGACACTTAAATGCTTATAGACATCAAAAAGTAGAGTTCCTTTCAATACATGATTGGAACAGGTTGCCAAATAATGTTATCAATCACAACCCTATTGACCATGTTAAAAGTGATTTGAATGAAAATGACATTTTACAGATAAAAAAAAGTTGCAACCATGGGCAAAGTTCCTCTTGTAATTTTCAAATTCTGATTCTTATAATGCAACCCACTACGCTGAGGTGTAAGTAATGCACATAAAAACATTTGATATTTATATAGCACCAGCATCCATTTCAATAATGCTCACTGGCACTTTACATAAGCACATAGTTTGTTATTAGTAAGAACTTTTTTCCTTTCAAATCGTAGTTACTAGTATTTCATGTATGCACTTACTTTAATCTTTTCCTTTTTATTTCCTAATGTGTTGCCTACCTTATGTTTAGATCAAAATATTCATGGTCATAGATCTCCTTTATGGGTTTTAGTAATGTTTAGTCATGATGCTTTCATTCTTTACTGTAAAAGTGATCTATTTTTTTTCACGATTTTTTGGGTTTTCCCCTTTAAAAATTTGAAGATTGGCACAGTTGTTAAAAACGCGGTAAAAAAACGTCAAAATGAAATAACAATGATACATGTTATAACAAATTTAAGGGGAAAGCTTGTAGAATGTAAAGAAATGATATTTAGTGAGAAATTTGAGAGGAATTGTAAAATTATCGTTGGAGAAAGAGCAAAGAGTGCATCATTTAGCCTCTCAAATCATCACATGTGGACCCGCATTTCGATCAAAATAATTAGATCTCAATGTTAACTTCATTCGGCAATCCATTTCAAGTTACAAAAAAATAATCCAATCATTCAAAGATAATATCATTTTAGTTGAATTGGAAAAGGTGAATTTACAACACTTTACTTCATTCTCGTCATAAGTATTTACGGTATGCCTGGCGACTGACCAACTCATTAAAAAATGGCCAAAAAAAAAAAAAAAAAAAGCATGGAAACTGTGGTCAAAGTAGATTCTCAGTCTCAGGGTCTTGTAAGATATTTAGTAAGCGAAGGAAACCAAAACATCCAGGTTAGAGCCTCGTAGTTTTATTCTTTCACTAATTTAGTGTAGTATTTATTTCGGACGCATTGAGCGCCACTGAACAGTTAAGCTGAAAGCCTTTCGACGAAGTGAGCGGCACCGAACAGTTTAAGAGTTAATCAACCTTGTTTAAGATGAAAGACTACTTTGTTCAATTATAAAATCCAATTCTACTCAAAGACATTTTCATTGCTACCATTTGCCAGGTCTATGAAAATAATTGATGCCACTTTGACAAAAATAAGCCCATGTAAATCATTTATGGGGCCAAGATTTAAGTCAGGATTATGCAAAACAATAGACAAGGAGAGCACCCTCACTCACACCTCTGCTAAAAGGAAAAAAAGCCAAGGAGAAAAATAAACTCACCGCCTGAAGAATACATGTATTTTCCCGCAGGGAGCCGTAAGCTCCGAGGGAATTGAGCACAAGGATGATGATGCCACCTGTGAGGATCAGCCATGCAGGATCAAATAGGAAGTCAATGATATGGTCCACAGAGTTCTCTTTTTGATCCAGGACGTAAGAGGAAAATACGACAGCAAAAATTCCCACCACCTGTTAATTCGAAAAGAAATTTTGAAACATCAAATTTTGCATGAAAAGAAATTGTTGTGTAGTATATTCAATAGATCTCCTTTGATTTTAAATATCATTATAGGCCCTACAGAAGTGAAACTAGACACGTATATATGTGAACAACACTTAGGTCCAACTACAACGCCAGCTATATAAATAATAAATAATACTACGGACACAGACCTTTAAACCAACAAACACAAGCACCAAAATATTTTCAGATGTCACATAATCATTTCCTTTCAGTTCTCAAACATACATTAAAAACAAGCCAACTAATGTTGTCTCTAGACATATAGTAGAAAACTTTTTCTTTCCCTCTCACCAAGGAAATGTTCTTGGTACTATTGCTGTAATTAGTTATTCCTTGATTATCCCATTATTTCTATGGCCAGCACCGACTTTGATCTTTGATTCTTCCAATCGAAATGGAATATTAAAAAAAGACTGCTACCAGTCACATACCCACCCAAACTATCTAGGTTACCGATAGACAATGTATTTGATAGATCAGGTAAATCACCATAAAAACAACACAAGCAGGAAGACTTTTCTTTTAGTAAACAAACAGTCGAGCACATATCACACATATCAGACATAGATAAAGTTTTGAAGATTCAACTTACCACAAAAGCGAAGTTCACGAAAAAAAGGAAGTATTTCACAAAAGGGTTGATCGGACTTCGAGAGTTCGGGTTTCGTCGTCTCAGGGAGTCAGTAAGGGCGTTTGGCCTCGACCGAGTAGGGGCATGACGAGCCATGGCGTTTTTTATTCAGTTGATAGGACAGAAACTTCACAGCAGTCGACAATAACAAGGTATTTTCACCCAATAGTCTTATTACATTTATGATCTCTAGCTTTACGAGTGAAGTGGGGAGTTCCGTCTACACACCTCGGGTCTTGGCGAGTCACGATTTGGTTAGCTGAAGCCCTCAGTATCTCCTGGTATGATCAAAGTTTGATGACACACATCCTACCTAAATGCTACACAGTGACACACATCAAAACCAGCGGTGACACCAACTTGTCCAATCAACAATCGGTACCTTTGATGACGTCATCACCCATCAATAAATGGCACAATACCTAATTCTGAGCGAACACGATCGATGGCTCAAAATTATTCGAAATTGAGCTTTCTGGTCGAACGAACTTATATATAGTCTTCCCAATCGTCGTATCAAACAGAACCAAGCCGCCGTGTTGATCTCACAAAGAAAGCACTCGGTCTGCCTACTGACCGAGTCCTAGATATTGGGCTGTGTAAAACGGTCCAATTCTTGTTTTCTTAATTCATCTTTGCTGTTGTTTTATTTCGTTTAAGGCTTTCATTACTTTTAAGATCTGGGTTGTTTTTTTGTTTTGTTTGTTTGCTGTTTTTGTTGTTGTTACTGTAGTTGTTGCTGTTTTTTAAACCCACGAGACATCTTCAAATAGCCGAAAATCTCGTGGAAGGAGGGGATTGGGGGTGGGAGGGGGGGGGGGGGGAAAGGTTGGTGTTGCCTTTATTACCTAATGCGTCAACAATCCAAAGGAGGGTGGTAGACATCAATGCCTGCGACTACTTGTCGAAATTCCCTGCCATTGCAATGTCAGCACACAGAATGCAAATAAAGAGCGCAGGCACTCGAGGGAAACAAGATTCATTGTGCTTCAGAACAAAGAAGTCGTGAGAAGGGCGGCTTCCGAACGTGATTCCGGCAACATTCATTTCTGTCAAGGAGTTACCTAGCCGTTCTGCCGAGCTTCCCAGCACACGGACCTATTAGAAACCGAGTGGGAGTTACACACTCGGAAACAATTAACTTCGCGAAGTCGTGAAAATGATTTTAAGATAATAATCTATTATAAATTTTCCGACTGTCCGTCTGTCTGTCTGTCTGTCTGTCTGTATGTATGTTTGTCTATCTGTGTGTTACCGAACTCCTCCGCCTAGAGACAACTGATTTTGACAATTAAGATGTCAAATCAAAGCTCTCACTCCGAGGAATGTCTATGGGTATTTTCATATTAATTACGACAAGGATAACTTGACAAATTGATTTTTTAAATTGTAGTACAGGGAAGAGACAATTTAATTCAATCGCCGCCATATTTGAATCGCGACGCTTCGCTTGCACGTATGTTCGCGACAGGCATTAGGGGCTTTCGTTTGTTTTGTCACGGCGAGCGATGGAACTGTTCTCACTTACCTGGACGGAGAAGGGGGAGAGGGAGTGGGTAATAATTTAGTGGGAATAAGATGAAAAAAAG
>JBCIKM010002584.1:0-17189 GCA_039654465.1 Melibe viridis
GAGAGAGAGAGAGAGAGAGAGAGAGAGAGAGAGAGAGAGAGAGAGAGAGAGAGAGAGAGAGAGAGAGAGAGTGGGAAGAAGAGAGTGAGAACAGACAGACAAATGAGAGATAGAAAATGAGAAAAGGGGGGAAAAGGTTAACAAGTGGGATGTCATTTTCCTTGAAAGTGCCTCAACCTCAGCAACACTTTGATTTTCAGGTCTTTTTTCCATTTGGTTAATTTCATAGGACAAGAGGCCAGATGATACAGACCTTTTTGATTTCATTAATAGATTGCAAACAAGTTCATATTAATGACTAGTATGAACATTAACTGATTAATTGCCACCACTCCCCCTCAGAAAATTGCTGCACTAGATAAAATTCTTCGTTCCAGAATTTTGTGCAACAGACAATCAAGTCACCGGATTTTTACTTTATGACACAAAGACACAAAAAGGCACTGGTCAGTGAGATAGGTCACTTGTTCTTTTTAAAACAAACACGGCATCACTCAACACATAATAAGAATGGTGAAAATCTCCCTCGCACAGGTAGGGGAGCCGAGTGAACGCCTCCACAGTGAAACCTGCTTGGTTGAACAGGTGGTAGAATTGCTCCACTTCTTCCTCAAAGTTAGCTCCCTTGACTCGAATAACCTCACTGGGCTGGTTGCTCTCAGAATCTAGCAAGCAAGAGGAGGTTGAAAAAAGAATAAGGTAAGACCTGGCAATGGATAACAAAAAAAAGAAGATGAAAAAGATAAAATTCCCTTTATTCATCCCGCATGTGAAATTTATGTTTAGGGTCTGTCCCAAAGGAAGAATGGGACAACCCAGGAGGCCACCTTTCCCCACTGAGCCACTGTGCCCACAATAGATGAATATATGGATATAGACAACAATAAAAGAAAATGATGTACGTCTCACTTCAGATGATGTCCAACCTCCCTGTTTTATTTCTCTGTTTCTTTGGATTTGTCACATATCACCACTGTACCTGCACCAATGTCTTTGATTGTCCGTGGTTAAAAAAGATTGATTGTCCGTGGTTAAAAAAGAAGTTTTATGGTACAAATTATGTGAACATTATGGTCACATTATAAGTCTACATATACCATTATTGATCAAACTCAAGCTCAAGATATCTATTCTTATCCAAATGGACCATTACAAATGAATCAAAGGACTTTAAATGAATGAAATATGAATGCTCATAAAGAATTATTAAGTTGCCTAACTAAAACACTAAGAAAACATAAAACGAACCAAAAGGTTTAAAAAAAAAACCCAAGTTGGTATCTGACAATTCTCTCTGATCAGCCCTTTAGTACACTTGCTAGAAGTAGAAGGAGCACTCATTCAATTCATTTAGTAGTGATGGAATCATGAAAGATATATACAGCAGCAAAAAAACAAAACAACCAACAATAAAGAAAACCCCCAAAAAACATAAGCATCACACACACACACACACAAAAGTACAAATACATTAATATGCTGGTGTACATCAAATATTATGACCAAGCACAGACACTGTTTTCCTATCTTTCCTTCTGATCTATTGGCAATAAGCTTTTGGGTTTTTCTTCTTTTTTTTCCATACTGTCACTTGTTACAAAGTCACTGGTTGGTGGAGAGAGAGCTGCTCTTCTTAGGGTCAGTTCACTACATGTATATACACCATTTCAGTGCATGTAAAAGTGAAATGTTTAAAAATCACCTTATCCCTTAATTCAGTAAAAATTACAGGGGAAGACTAAAAAGAAATCATCTAAGAATATTCCAGATAAATTCTAAGTATCAGTAGCTCTTTTTACCCCTTTAAGGAATAAAATTTGACTTGAAAATCTGTAGTTGTTGAGGTTTTTTTATGGGTACATGAGTTTTTTCAAAGCATTCTTTTCAAAAGATTGATCTAAAGCAGTTGATGAAGAAGTGGCCACCTTTAAACAAACTAGATTATTGAAATGGTAAATTCAAAATACCAGTCTCATCAAACACTAATAATACTAATAAGTTAAGGTAAAAAAAAAAAAGATGATCATGTTACTGTTACTCACCAAACTCCACATAGGGTTTGAAAGGAATGACAACAGCAACCAACACCTGTCCTGAGGGAGCTAATGAAGCATAGATATCTGCTAAGAGTTTTAGAGGCTTATCACAGCGATCCAATAGATTAAGGCAGCTGATGAGATCATACTTTTGGCCTGAAGTCTGCCATTCTTCTAACCCTGGAACACTGTTTGGATACAAACAAATGTGGAGAAGTAAAGTTTTGTTAACAAAATGCTCGTATGAAATCACATGTATTTAGGAAAAGATAGTCAATTTTTCCAAGCCGGTAGCTCCTTATAATTCTGACAAGAGACTAAGGGAATCAAATCAAGCGGCTTTGGTCATTGAAAAGATAAGATGGTTCTTGTAATACCTCAAACCATACCCTTAGGATCTGAATTTAAATACTTCACCCACAGATTTGACGATTAAATCTAATTGAAATCATACTTATCCATTTGTTTTCCATAATATTCCACAAAGTTATACAAAAAGTTTATTTTATACAAATGATAAATTGCAATTAAATCGATAGATGTAATCTGAAAAGTTCCAAAGGTCCCACATGATATATCAGGTACCCCTTACTTTCCTGCCCTTAAAATCACTCTCTATTTCATGAAATTTTCTTGGTCACATCAAAATGAGAAAAAATATGAATAGGAATAATCACTGCACTGCACCAATTCTGCTCTGTTCAATCTCATCTTCTCTTATTTTTGAGTTACATTTTTGCACGAATGGCCTCACAAATATGTTTTTTATGCCTCACTTGATGTTTATCTACATTTTTAAAGCCTTTATGGGTCAATGGCAACAAATAAGTATTTAATTTCTTCTTAATAATACAGAGAGTGTGAACTGTGAAGCAGATTTTTTGGAGATAGAAGAGAGCAGAACAGAGGCGATGACTGACTGAGGGAAAAGGCAACTGCTGGAACATCATAGATTTGGATTGATATTTACATTGTTCAAACCCACACCCACAACTCATACACACATACAAAAAGGTCGCAATTACCTGTAACCTTTAGATCGAAGCCTTCTGACCATCGTGGAGGACATCTCAGTGACGGATGTGTTCCTGTAGTAATATGCTAGCACTTCTGTGACTTTGCCGTCCCCGGCACCTGCCATCACAAACACAATAAATGATAAATAATGCAGAGTCGGGTCGACCATTTGATAAGATTAGATGAAATAAGCATGCACGTTTGCACACAAATTGCCTTCCATGGGATGAATAAAGTATGAGCTCAAATCATCTTATCTTATGATAAAGGACTTATTGATAAGTAATGTTTCAAAGCGACATTATCATTAAATCCTCATATACACAATGGCCTGTTTAGCTTTGAGCGGTCATACACTCCTACATTCAAAGCTATGATAAAATGTAGTATTCTAGACGAACCCCTTAACAATCAACTTAAAAGAAAAAAATCTGTCTTTAGTCAGATCACATGATCTTGCATTTGAGTATTTATTTGACAAACTAAAATTAATGGGGTTGTTCTAAATGAAATACTGGTGGTCAAGTGATGGATGGGAACTGAATAAAAAGCGTTTGCAACAATATTGTCTAGATCATTTTCCCACTGTTCATTTATCACATTTTCAAAAAACCCGTTTACAGGATTGTTGTCTCACTACCATCTCAAGAACAAACTGTTTACACTTTTTGTATTAGAATTTTTCATTGTATCATCACCATCTTATTTTTAACAGAGAAAAGACCAAACTCACCATCATCAGCAAAGGGAAGCAGATTGAAAACAAACTATAAAAGTGGCATTATTGTTAGGTGATAAAAAAACAAAAACAAAAGAAGAAGAGAGAAGCTCGTATCAGTTGCTCTGAACAAAATTAATCAACATTTGGATCAGGGAAGATAAGATAAATCAAAAACTATGCAAAAGCTATTTATTGTCAGACCAGTCTTGACCTACAACTGCGGCATTGACCAAGCATGATGAGCAACAACTTTGACAGTTTCCACTGCAAACAACTGTATGGCGTGTACTAGGAATCTTTTATCAGAACAAGATACAGAACAAGATCCTCTACAGAAAGTGTTTCTCTCTTCATTTTAAAAAGGAGATGGCGACTCTTTGGACATATACTTTGTCGGAACAGTGAGGTCCCTGCCAACAAGACAATGTTATTCTATTTCGCTTCATCCATTAAGAGTCACAGAGGCCGTCCAAGAATGACATGTATTCAACAGGGATGTGCAGAGATCCAGCAAAAATCTCCAACTAGGATCAGCAAACAACATCAAGCGGCTCTCAGAACTGGTCCAAGACGGGACAAATGGAAGGAGCTAGTGGCTGAGAGAACCAAAGCTGCAGAGGCATCCTCTCCAGATGACTGGGATGCAGAAGGGTGATTTATTACTCTATTCAATTATTCATTCATCTTTACTGATTAGGTCATTTCTTCCTCTTTCTTTAAATTGAGTTAAATGAACTACAGCATTTGTATAGTATTAAGTCTGAAAGGTAACAGCAACAACGTCATCCTTACCTAAATCCAGAAGATTATCTCTTTTATGAAATGGAGACAGTCCAAGTAATTTCTCTACATGCTGTGATGAAAAAATGAACATAGAACCTCTGTGGAGAAGGCTGTAAAAGAGAGAAAGTCAATCTATTACAAGATTATGTGCATGTTTTGGTGAAATTTGGTTTATGTTTATAAATAAAAAAAAAAACAGAAGTAAAGAGAGGGGCACAGGTCCCAACTCAGTATGTAACATGATTTATTAAAAAATCAAGAACTGTACTAATAAATCCAGAGTAATGCTTTTTTGCAATCAGGCGGTAAACCAACATGAACAATGCAAATTTTTATCTGAAGATTTATCTGATTAGTGAATTTAATGAATATCTGTATTTCAATGTTACGTAGAATACAATCTTAGAATTTAACACAGTTGAATCAAGATAAAGTCACCTCACTTCAAGTCAACTCTCGCTTGAAGTTAACGCATGGCAACAGTCCCATTTTTTTCCTTCTGGATCTTAGTATTTTTGTTGCTGATGAAGTCAATGATCTGGGTGCAAAACTTGCTTGAAGACAACACTTTGGGACACAATGGGGTGATAAAATCCTTGCAAAAGAGTTCAGTGATAAAATTATACGCTCGCCTCTCTTCATTTTTAACTACGCGACGCAATGTACAACGAAGGCTATAGGCTATTCAAACACCACATGGTCACTTGACGTGCCACTATGATGCAAACTAAACTAGGAGGTGGGAGAAGGGGATCATTGGAACAGAGTTGCTTGAAGCAAGCACATTCCCCACTTCTCAATCAACAACACAACAACCATTTTGACACGCTTGTTTTCCTTCACCGGCTGCTGGATACTGCCTCTCAAGTCATATCAGCATTAAGTGCCCACCTGGCCCATCAACCTTGTCTATCTTGGCAACACACATGTATTATATTGGCCTAGAATTAGCTGTAATAGTATGTGATTACTCCGGGGGCTGGTCACACCCTCTCTGGTAGTGCATGTCACTCAGTGAGACAAATCGCATGCCTTTTCTCATTGTGCAGCTAGCCTTGTTTAGTCCTAGCATTCGCCATCTTGTTGAAACAAACAAAAAAATATTTAAAAACAAAACAAAAAAATATTAAAACAACAACCTCCCCCCCCCCCCCCCAAAAAGCACTTTTGCCCATTCTCTATGTTAAACATAAACAAACACACACACACACATGCACACCCAAACAACTAATAAAACAAAAACAAAACAAAAACACCAATAAAAGCAACAGGGCCCACAATGTACTGTAATCCTATTACATATTTTTCATTCCTGGCTCTAAATCCTTGCAAATTGATAAAGTGAACCTTGCTTTAAGTCCCAAGGTATTGACTTTATCTGGATTCCACTGTAATGAGGACCCATTTTTATCTCAGCTTGCTGTATCCCTAGTCTGATCTTTCCCTTCAAGTGTCAGGTCTGGCAAAGACAATGATAACTCGGGACTTCTAATCCTCTCTGCCACCAGTCTTTCTAATATTTTCTGTTTAGTTTGATTATTGCAGAACATGTATCAGTGGAGACAGTCTGAATGTTTGTTGCAGTTTGCGTTGAATTGAAGATTATTTTCAATTTCAGTGTGAAACTTAGGCAGGTAATTGAAATTATGTTTGTTTAATCTTATGCTCTCCCCAAAATAGATGTTAAAAATGGGGTCAAAATTTTCTTTTGTGCACACTCATGGAATTCATTTTCTCTACATTTGAATACAGACCCATGGATTCACTGTCTTTTGCCATGGCTCAGGGTAGGGACTTAACTCCACCTGTTGAGTTGGAGATGAAGACAGTGTTGGGTTTTCACCCTCCAATCATCATGCCCTAAAAAATACTCGCCTTCTTCAAAATGACCTTGCTGTAAATTGCAAACAGGCCTAATGACATGTGTGCAAACTCCATAGATGGCTTTGTGCTCAGCGAATTTTCCATCTCAACAAGCTTTGTTATACTGTGATTCCCATCTGTAGTTACCCACTTTGAAAAGTGTAAATACTGTGATATGATATAATATCTATACTTTCTGAACAACAACAACAAAAAAAACCCTTATGGCAAGCATTACCCATTTATAGATGTCTGAGTCATGAAAAGCTTAAGCATCGCCCTTGCAACAGAATGGAAGAGTTGGGTGAAAATCTCATTGGACAAATCCACACAGTGGGAGAGAAACTCATCCGTCTTCTCGTCTTGTTCAAATTGGACAAATTTTTCTTGAAGAGCAGGTGATAAGCGGCTGACAATAACTCGATACCACTGCAAAGTAGAAGTGCAAGAAAGCTCTGTTACTTTGCTCAACAACAATTTTAATAAAAATAAAAATATAATACCTTCTTGTAACTTTTAACAACCCTCATTTGTTCAATTTGAGAGTCTTTTAAACCAAAACACAGTGTCAGCTTAAGAGTAATCCACTCATTTAAGTATTTACTGTAGATAAATTGTTCCATCAACTTTCAAATTTCAATTACAAAAAAAAGTAATAAATATGTGAAATCATGACTGAAGTTTTCGACAAGGTTGAAATTATCAGTTAGAATTCAACTTGAAAATAAATAAACATTATGTATAGCTGTATGAGCGAATGACCTGTAAAAGTTGCAGACTGTAAATAAACTATATCTCAGGCAATGAGTGGATGCAACATGATTGATTGATGTCTGAATCAGCATTAAAAATTGATCAAATTTGATACAATAAAAGCAAATGGTTGCCTTTGATGCTGAGAAGATATTTCATTGTTTGTTTGTTTGTTTATTGGAGGTTTTAGTGCCCCACGACACACAAGGGTCATAAAGGAGCCCAGAGGAAAGTAAGATGAAAGAATTAGTTAAAAGAGGGAACAGATCAAACCACAAACAGCAGAGAGATGATTTACACTAAAAAATAAATATCATATCTCAAAACATATATCAACACCACCGAGAGATGATTTACAATGACAAAAAATATCACTCCTCCTTACAAAAATAAGCACTATGGCACAGGAAGACCCAAGATCTTTAAACCCCCTTTGTGTACAAAAGTACTCAGCAGTCATGTACCAAAAGGCATAAAATAAGGGATGACCACTGAGTTGCAAACGAGACAACAAAATCAGGACATCACAGAAAAGGGGAAAAAGCAAGACGATAGCTTCAGTGTAAAAGAAAAGAAATAGAAGAAGAAGAGCCCACCAGGGACTCCCACCAACTCTAGTAATCTTTATTAACTGGTCAATTGCCACTGACCCGCCATACTATTTTGGGAACAACTAGTCTTTTCAAGACACTTTTATTATCATATATAATTGATGATGACCACTTAATGTAAATTTTTGACATATTGATTTTTACCCATGACAGCCTAAAATATCTCTTCATTTGTTCAGAAATTTAAGAGAAAAACTGCATAGAATCACTGAAGAATAGAGGGTCTTATAACAGAGTTTTCCTTTTTTACAAATTGGCTATCTCATCAGAATAAAACTATTTACAAAATTCATATTCTAAGCCTCATCTGAGGAAAAAAGCTCAGGGTCACAGAAAAGAGGGGTTGGGGGTACTAGACATTTGATCAATTGGTAGAGCGTCAGACTCCCATGTTAAAGAGCGTGGGTTCGATTCTTGTCGATGCCATCGGACCAACCACACTGCAGCGCTGTCCTGGATTGGCTCAGTCTTCTCTTGGGACAGACACTGGAAACAAATGTCCTCTGCAGGATGAATAAAGGAAATTTCATTTTCATTTCATTCTATTTTATTTATTCAAAACACAGTTTTAGTTTGTAATCTTACATAGACATGTCGGTTGTTTCTATTGTTTTCATCTTCTTTCATTTTCATGTAGACAGCCCTTGCAAGGGAGTTTCTGATATAGGGCATTGGTTCATCGTCATTATTTTCAGTTTCATCTCCACTTGCGTGGGCACATATGTTTTCAGATTCATGATCTTGAGAGGAAGACATAGATTCAGGATGAAGTGACCCTGCATTTCCGATCGAATTAGATAGTCTAACTTCAGTTGAATCGGCCTTATCTGCGTCCATTGTTAATGCAAAAACTACCAGAGGAATTCGGATGAATAAGAATACTATTCGAATACAACGTAAGTCTTTTTTATAAGGCCCATTTTTCATCGCTGTTTCTCTCGCTAGCTCGAGCAAGACCTCTGTTTACATTCTCTCTGGCACAGCTGTGACGAGTCAAAACCTTTACTTCCGTCTTTTCACTTTCGATTTTCGATGTACTTACTTCCGCTTCAGGCCGAGATGAGAAAACTGGAAAGTGGAAAGAAATTTTGTCCACAGTGCGAGCATTTCTCAGCTGATGAACGAAAAACAGGAAAATCTATGTTCACAATAGTCAGAATTTAAACAGTTCATTAAGGTTAGTGACCCCTCCCTGTTTTGATACATGAACAAGCAAAGACAGTGTCTATGTCTAGAGGAACATACAACACATTTCTCTACACCTATCTTTTCAGTGGCAAGGATTATATATTATCGTATATATAGTGATGTGAAGGAATTAGTTATAAGTCGTCACATAAGCTGATGCGTTGGTTTATTGTGCTAAATGAAATGATACAAGTTATCTAACAAGCCAACAAGAATCTGTCTATCAATCATCTTTAAGCATACAAATAATAGATCAGATGTGGAACAGAATGGGAGGATAAAATCCTTGCAAAAGGGTAATACAATTAAAAATAAGAGAATGTTTCGCTTGACTCTCTTTTCAACCAAGTGATGTAATGCACAATGAAGGCAAAGCTATTCAAACACTACTTGGACTTGGTCACTTGATGTCCCACAAAGATGCGACTAAGCTTGGGTAACTCGCATCGTGCCACAGGGGTCCAAATGTTGTTTTTAAAAGAAAAAAAAAAGTCTGTCAAGAAAATTGAACAAAATTTAATCGCATCCAGTTGAATTTTAAGACTTCCTCTTCAGATTAAAAAATGTTCATCAGTCAATCAACGCTTACAAATTGAATTTTACACATTTTTATCACACCGGTTAATCTGAGAAGATGGGTGTGGAATCTAAAATGGGTAACATCGAACTACTTTGAAATGATAGAAAACATGAGAAAATGAACAAAACTCAAATTCTTTCTTCTGTAGTTTGTTGATATGATTTAGAAGCAGAACAATTCATCAAAACTCCATACATATGAAAATTAAGAGAAAAAAACTATTTTAAAGACTTTTTATGCTTAGGCTCCCTCTTCTGTGGAATCCAACCACTTGAATTTATTGAGAATGATACTTTTCAATTCAATTTTCTTAGAATCAGTTACCATGAACAGCCTATCTTTACAACCAGAGTTGTAATTTATATTTTGTCTTCCTCACAGAGGACAGAGTTGACTGCAGCATATATTTTGTGTTCCTACTGTGTTCATCTCAACTGAGGGCGTCTGCACTGTTAAATCCAGGGATGGGAAATATTGAATGGGCTATGTGGGCCAATGAACACGCCCTGGCCAGCTGTTCAAGTAAGATTATATCATTGAACTTTTTGTCTTATATATCTTTTTACACTGTATATCAATGCAAGGTATACCATTTTTGTGTAAGTGTGTGTATAAAGGTGGCGAAATTTGGTGAATTAGATTTCACAACCTTTCCACCAACAAGATTTAAAGTAAAATTAGCTGTCTTTGAAAGAAGGTCTTATTAGTTTATGCGCTCATACCATGTGGTTTTTGGTCTATCTTGTTTCTCTGTTTGGATGAATGGTTAGTGGGAAACAGAATCACAACTTTTTGTCAGATGCAATGAAAATTCTGTAATAGGAGGTCACAGCGAGAAATAGCAGTTGCGCTTTACTAAATTAGTTGTCCTTCCTTCACTTCTTAAGTTGCCATAGCACTGGTTATCTGATCTCTGTCTCTTTACAAAATCCCTGGTACTAACTTTCTTTTTGCCTCTCTGTTTAATTAAAAAACTTTTTCATTCATACTTTTTGGGTTGGGTTAATTATTTTTTTTACCGGTATAGTCTTGATTTTTGTTTGTTTGTTATGTGGGTTTTTTGTTGTTGTTACTTTTAATTATTTATTTTTTTCATTTGAGTTTGCCTTAACTTTTGCACGACTAATATATTTCAAATGAAAGCGTGGCTTTGATAATATGATTTGAAATACAGTTTTCTGTATTATTTTTTAAATCAATCAAGTTGTTTTGAGGCGATCTAGTGTCTATGTGATTGTTCATGTTTTTTTTTGTTTTTTAATGAAAAGTAATGATGCTCAAATGTCAAAACCTTCAACACTGAAATGTAATGGAATTAAGTCATTGATTATTCAATGCAATGGAAGGAACACTTGACTGAATATTTGTGTTTTCTGTTGTTTCTTCAGTTTTAATTTTAGGAGGAATTCTTGCCTTGGCTGGACAGTATGATCTTTGGGGGATTGGAATATACGCTGTGTATCCTTTGTTGACATTGCCATGATTGAAATATCATAACTAACTGGACATTTTAATGGAACCGTTGTTGGTTCCCACAGTCAAGTCGTCTGAAAACTGTTAGTGACACTTGTTTTATCTGGAGTGTTTCAGCTGAAAGAGATTTTTTGAAGGTTTGTCTCAGACATTTTTGTGTGTGTGTGTCTTTTTGCTGGAGATGGAATGGATAGTGACCAAAACCAGCATTCACAGAGACCGACTCTGGTTCTCGATATGCCATTTTATTCAGATGCACCAAAGTAAATGGGTTATGTTGATTTGTTTTCCTCTTTTCAAAGAGAAATTCAATTCAATGTTTTTTAAATCAAAAATAGTACAGTGATTTATCATATCATCAATGACACAACAATGTCAATGATCCTTAAACTTAAAGGTTTTATCACACCCCACACAGAGTTCATACACTGCGAGGGCAGCTCATCGGTGATGTCCTGTAGCTTTGGCACAGTGTAATACTCTGTGCCTGTGCTCATGCCCTGGTAAAAAGCTTATCAGGAATGTAATTGAGAAATCTCTCTGCTAGGCTTGCTCTGGGGTTAACTTGCTTTGTATGGAGAAATAAGATTAGCCTATTTATTTTTGACACATTACGATTATAGTCCTGCTTTTTTGTACAAAATTCCTGATTAAAAAAAATCAAAATTTCTGATTATTTTGTTGATCATGTCCGATTTTACCTTGCTGGGGTTAGGCAGGTATGGATCACCTCCCTTTGGACTGAAGCACCTGCTTCACTGCCCTCAACACTGTGAAAGACTTCTTTGCTTAAACAATTATAGATTTATCTGTAGTTAGAATTTATTGGTTACAGTTTCATATCTTTATCTTTATCGTGACAAATGGTTGGTTTTCTAATAATAATCGTATCAGCCTAGTTCAAGTTGAAAAGTTTCTTTAACTCTAACTTCAGTGGGATTGGCCTGATTATATTTATCATTGAATATCCAAGGGGAAAACGCCAGAAGGGTACAACACTAGAAAGGAGGTGAGTAAAATAGTTTTAGTTTTAGACTATCATGGTGAGTTTGGGTGACTGGTAGATTCTAAAATATCACACAGATGAATCACTAATATAAATTTATCACAAATATTACTAGTCATACACCGATTGTATTTTCTTGTTCTTTCTAAGCTAATTTTTTATTTGAGTAAACCCATGGAATAAAGGGAAAAGAACCAAACAGTTGAATCTTAAATTAATGTCCAGGGCAAATCATTTTGATTTTTTGTAATGTTAAGATGATAAGAGCATTTCTTTGCAGATTTCAAAGGCCTTTCACAGCCGTAATCAGACGAGGACGGTTGGTAACGAGGAACTACTTTTTGCGATTTGTTTTCTATGTTGGGTAAGTAAGTTTATGTGCATTTGGGTTACCCCCTTAAAAATAAAAAGGAAAGAAAAAAATAAATTTGGAGTATGTCATTGTATGTGTAAATTATTTCAAGGAGTTTGTTTTTCCTCTGGCCTTTCTGAAATAACAGAGTTTTATTTCTCCTTTTGAAAAGTATTTACAGAATTTAAAAAATAAAACTGCTGTCCATCGTAGCAAGCAAAGAATTTAGCACTCAAGTTAACGATGGAACACTGGATTTTTATATATTTTTGAAAATAGTTATCTATAAAGTAATATTCAAATAAGGAGATAAAGAAATATTTTTAATGAAAGAAAGGCTTCTCTTTTATTTTTGATTTGGAATGTTACTTACATTCTATGATTGACATCTAATTTTCCATGTTAATTTTCTGTTTGACTTTTACTACGGATTAATTGTGATATTCATTGTTTTCACTGAATATCCTTGCTATCCCTTAGGACAAGTGTTCCGTGTGTTTTTATCCTGCAAACTCTGCTAGGAGCTATGTGCCTTATGTTCACAAGCCTCATCTACCTTGTGGTAAGTAATTGTGTGAGGTTTTGTTTTTTGTTTTTTTTTTCTCTCATTTTTGTTGTTGAAGCCTTCCTTATATCGATCGCCAAGTTGAGCAGTGTTCATAAAGTTTATGGTTTGCGTTTCTGTCATAGGTGACTTGGTCATGGTCATAGGAAAGGGGCGTATGCACTGCAATACTCATTCATCCAATTTCACGCAACAAGAGAACTCTGTGAGAGAAAAGACACCTTTTGAATGAAATAAAACTAAATTTTCAAAATATGTTGCAGTTCAGTAAGGCTATCAAACAAAGCAAGTTATAGCTATGGATCAGAGCAAGTTATCGCGATGGATAAGAGCAAGTTATAGCTAGGCAGCTGCTTTAAGAGAAAGTACCAAAACATGAGTGGAGGAATTAAAAATGCTCACTTTTCAGTTTTCCTGTTATTTATTTTTAAATATCATACCATTTCTGTGGACAAACCAATGATTGAATGAAATTCAATGAATCTTTATTTATTTTTTAGCTTGGGATTTTGAGTGAAGTCAAGAGATTCATGTTTTTTTGTTCAATGAGTTTTTTTCAAGTTATTATTGGCGAATATTTATGATTTGAAAAAAAAACACAATAGGAAAATGTGCTGAGCACCTCTCTACAGCAAACCCGTTCTTCTCACATACTGTGAACCCTTTGCCCCGAACAGGCAGCGATCAAGGGAGAAGAGTGGCTGCCTGTGGAGCCTGTGGATGACCAACCTGGCCCCAAGGTGATACAGGAGCCAACTCGGCCTCCGCCTCGACGCCCGGAACCTGTGGAAACAATATCTGGAAATCAGAACAGGATCTGATATATGGGTTGGCTATCAGTGATTGTTACGAATGCCTTAATCTGTAATGGTGGTTTGTTTTTTTTGGTAATGAGCAGTTTCAATATTGCTGATATGTACTGGGTTTGTTTTTCTGATATGTACTGGGTTTGTTTTTCTGATATGTACTGGGTTTGTTTTTCTGATATGTACTGGGTTTGTTTTTCAGGGATTTTCGTTCTTTCTTTTTTTTTTTAAATCTTGAATCAATAGTATACTTTTATTGTATCATTTTGTAATTATTTTCTCTTAAATGCATAATTATGGTACATATCTGGGGTTTTTTTGTTGTTTTTTTTTGTTTTTTAATTACTCGTGACAATTGATACTACTTTTGTAACATTGGGGAAAATACAGCCTCAGAAGCTGTCAGAGATTGTGGCAATGTGTTATCACGTTTCATGCTTTTCATTTTCCTCTTAAAAAGAAAAGGTTTCTAGTAATTATCTTTATCAATATTTCCCGCCGAGAATTTTTTGTCATCTTGTATCCTTTGGTGATACCAGTAACAAATTATTTTTATTCACTGTTGAATACCTACAGCTGTAGGGTTATCCCCGTGAATTATGAACAAAGTGATTACGGCAGCTCGCATCTCTTCCCATCTATTGTACAATTCCTGTTGTTTCATTTGCACAATTTAGAATAACTTCCCTTGGTATGAGTTTAAGAAAGAATCCTTTCTAATCTCTTTTGAGTTGAACATTCCAATCCCTTTTTCAAGAGGAAAAGCTTGAGTTTTTTGTGGAACCAATTGCATAAAAGTTTTGGAAGAAATTTCTCTTGTCGTAAGTTAAGAAATGAAATTTAATTTTTGTTCTTTTGTTGTTTGTTTTTTGTTTTTTTTAAAATGCCCCCAGCATGAAAATTCAGCTCGATTCACTCCAAACATGCATAAAGAACCACTGTTTTTATTCGCCTTTCCAAGCTCCCCAATTTTTACCTAGTCAGGCACGAAAAGGCCAGCAGCAGCAGCAGCACCAAGCTGGATGAATATCACAGATCCAGATTCCAGTCACTTGGATGAATACAAAAAGTTTGGTGCCATAGTTCATGAGCAAATTCATCTGTTGAATCCAAATCAGTTGTTTCCCTTGGTTTCTAAGCCAAATGGAATGAAGCTGTTTTTTCTACCAGTTCGCATTTTCTTTAGCCAGGTTTTTTCCCTTGTGTTTTGGCTCAACTGCAACTTTCTGCGGGTTGGTGCTTCTTGACTGCGGTTTTTTTGATGCACAACGCATACTTCTCCCTGTGCCTGGCCTTCTGTTTTTTGTCTTTGGTGAACCAAATATCTCAAGGCACCACAAATTTCTTGTTGTACTCATCTATGAGGGCAGACTCCCCCTTTGCTGCTGATGGCCCTTTGAATTTCCCTGTACTGCTCTTCCACCAGCATGTACAGCCTGTCAACCAAGTCTTCTAGCTTCAATGTATGCCATGGGTATGCCTGTTTCAATACGCGGTGTATCGAATCACAGTTGTTGTCAATAAAGTGTTCTCCATGCACAAACTGGGTTGGTCCAATATCAATGAGTGACAGAAACTTATCTTCTACCTCTACATGATTGTTAGATGTGGCAACAATGCCAGAAGAGGCAAAAATCTGCTGCAGAAGTTTCTGTCTATGCTGTTGGTGGAGCATGCCTACTTCATCTGCAAAAGTATGCTTTAAATTCTTCTTTAACTCATTCCCCGCCAAGGTGTTTTTGGGCTTTGCACCAAGGGCATTTTCAGCCAACAAAAATCATAAGTGTACAGCTGATGAAAAGTCTTTTTATCAGCTTGATTGTTATTTCAATAGTGTCATGTTATACATCAAATGAAAGGGCAGAAAATAGGGAATAAGTACAGATATAGATTGTAGCTGTTTAGGAGAAACAGTTAGTGTGGTAGTCAATAAGAGGATTTACAATATTTAGATTCTAAAATAAAGTGACAATAAATTTTGACTTTACCACCATGTGACTGCTGCCAAATGCAATGAAGCCATCAGAACTGCTATCATCCAAATTGCCAAATGGCTTAGAATCACGATAAAATTTAAAGAATGAAAATCCACCAATTTTTAGCAAAGATACACTATTTGAATAAAATTGACTTTTTTTTAAGCAAGCCATACTTGACGCAAGCCTTCATGCCAAACTTTCAAACTGTCCGCACGTGCCAGACACTCGCCCATTTTGCCCTAGATTCCACTGATTACTGGGCCAGAAGGTCATGTCGGGTGAAGGAGCTGCTGGTAATTTCATTGCAGAGCAAGTGAATGCACTGAAGTCACCATTCATGGTTGCCACGATATGTTCAGTAGCCATAATTTGAGCAGAATGGCTTTGAGGAGGGAGCTCGACTTTCTGTTACTGAATGCTTTTATAGATGGGGAAAGGGCCCTGTTGCACAATGTACATTGTAGATTTCGATGGTCTTGGGGTCTCTTGATCTTTTAAGAACATCAGCTCTTCGAAATACCACAGTTTTGGAACATAGACTTCCTCCTCACCTGCCCATGACATTTGTGAGGCCGAGACTTTTTTAAGTTCCTTTAGGAACGCTGTCCTATTGAATTGATCTTTTTACGGATCAAGTCCCTGTCTGATCTCGTGTCGAACGTCCTTACGACAGACAGGACACGTTTATACGCTTTATCTTTGGCGTATTTGTTCGAGTACTCTTTGCACTTTAACTTCCAAAGGGCCTCATTGCTACGATAAACATGGATAAATCGTAAAATTTTGTTTTTACTCCAAGGCGCCATGGTTGCAAATGGAAAGTAGACACTCTGTACTACAAAGTAAATAGGCAATGGTCAGAAGACCTCCCCCCCCCCCCCCCCCCCCTTCCCTCTCCTAGCAACAGTGTTCCCCTTCGTTTAAAAATACATAACTTTAATGCATTTTCCAGTCCAACACATAATCACACACACACACGGTGTGATGTCTAATAATGTATGATGTGTTCCTGAACTCGGGATGAAGGGGGGTGGGGGGGGGATCAGTCTTTACCCTCCAAATTCTCTGTTCGCTCGTGAGAAATCAGATTGGAGTATATGATTAATTAACATATACTGTCTCTCAAATCTTCTCATATTATCTGCTATGGTAGATAAAATGGAAAGATATTAAAATTAACAACAAAAACCTCAACAGCGACTACAGAAAATACTACTAATATACTCCTTCCCATATTGGAACATTAATTTACAGGTTTCCTTGTATGAACCTTTAATTAAACCCTCATATAGGGTCAGAATAAGGGATCGAATACGAATAATATGCAGTTTTTACCGAGCCTCCATGAAATGTCCGAATGTCTCTCTCCATAAGTTGGCATTTGTGTAAACGGAAGAGAACTGGCTGATCGTTGTTAACAGATACTGAACTCTGAATCCGTTGCATTCCCCAATTG
>JBCIKM010002694.1:0-17187 GCA_039654465.1 Melibe viridis
ACAATGGCGCTGGTGAGGATCAAACCCACGCTCTTCAGCATGGAAGTCCAACTCTTTACCAGCTGAGCCACCGTGCCTGTGTAGGAATTAATTTGGAATTTTGCCCGGACAGCGGCCTTGCTTTGTTGATTTTAATGCTTCTTTTGCTGACTGGTTTGACAGGATCCACGATTAAGTATCTTTGTTCTGTACTTCCAGTGCAATCAATTGACATTGACTTTGATGACAGTAAAGATGGCTTCTTCCTGAAGTCCCCATATCACAAGTTCAAAGCAGCAGAGCCCAGTGTAGTCAAAGAGTCTCTTATTCTCACTCATCCAGCAGAAGTTTATAAACTGCGAGCAAGCTATGGACCCTTTGAAATGTACCAAGTAAGCAAAACAATTTTATTCTACTTTTTACTGAACAATGTTGAGGGACTTATACCTCTCTGTGTGATATCCTTGGGGTTTTCTTTTAATTTTTTTGTTTTTGTTTGTTTTTTGTCACTAGCAGTGATACTTCATAAGACTGAAAACTATTAAGTGTGTTTACATCCAAGTCCTTGATTAACTGATCACATATATTTCACAATCGGTGATGAATAGACTTTATTTCAATGACTGTGAAAGCTGTTGTGAAATATTTTCTCCTTGTTAAGCCTGTATCACACAGAGCCTACTTTACTGTTTTTACGGACCAAGTTCTATGGTCAATGCCAGTGGGTATGGTCGGTCTCCCCAAAATCTGTTCAAGGTACAGCTTTTTACAGTTCCCTGTAGGGCCTCTACGATCTCGACTTACTGTACGAGTGGCCAGATATGGTCAACTTGTACATTTTCTATAGTTAGTTGCTACTATATCCACAGTTTCTATCGGCAGTTTTGAGGTATCTTCTATGTTGAGCACAAAATTTTTACTAGAGGAGTAATAGTCTTTTACGATCAATCTGTTTGGCTCAATCATAAGGCAGTAAAAACCGTAAAGATAATGGCTTATTTTTCAGGTGACACGTCCACGTCTCATTTCAATAAACTCTCTTTGTAGATACATATTATCATTGCAAGTTCAAGGAATGACCTACAACAGATGAAATGACATTCAATTTCTAGACACGTGCTGTTAGGCAAAGGCTTGAATCTAGGAATTTCTCTGAATTTCCTTTTTTGTGCCATGTAAATGTTTTTCAAGGTGACAACTGACCCTTAAATCACAAAAATCAATGTACAATATTAAATATTCCACTCGTTGAGGGGAAGTTTTACATAATTAATTTTCTTTTATCTCTAAGGTTGTACCCAATGAATTCCTCACCAATGTGGTGTCCTATGGAGAATCCTCTTCAGCCTCAACGACTGAAAACTTCATGCACAGACAGATCATCCACAATATGGATATCAGCGCACACCTGGTCACCCAACAAGTTTCTGAGACCAATCCAACTGTTCAAGTCTTGATTCATGCAGAGCCCTTGACCCGCAGGCAGCAGCAGGACTTGATCTACAGCTACTATGGCTACAGCCAGTGGTGGTGTGCCCAGATCTTTGTCACCAGAGGCTCTGCAGAACTCACGGGAGTTTGTCTGCTCAATGGCAACAGCAATGCATGCGTTGCTGGACTCCATCTCCCTGAAAGCTGGTGGAAGCCGTTCAACTCGAGTGACTTGGACCAGGAGGTCCACGTCTACTACGATATCTCTCATGTAGAGAAGAATCAGGAGTGTGCGAGTGTTTCAAATACAATTGTACCTTCTCGAGCCGAACCCAAGAAGCCAGTCTCTGAAAGGAAGTTCATCTCCATGCTGGAATTGGTCCAAGAAAGGAAAACTTATGATGATCAGAAGGACAAGGATCTCATTTTCAAAATACCAAAGCTGGACCTTCATCCAAATAGTCAATTTGAAGTGCCTGTTTTGCTTGAAGAAAATTCTGGTTTGAAAGAATTTGTAATCAAGTAAGTGAATGGATAGAATTTTACCTGTTTTGTCATTATTTCCATTCCGTCATGATAAAACGTCTTTTATTGCAACAGGCCTTAAAATTTACTATTTCTTCTCAGCTTGCCAAATTTATTAAGTTGATAAAAATTCTAATCCCTAAATGATGGTTTTTGGTTTAAGATCAAAAGGTATTATTTATATATCGTATTTTTCATTCCCCTGGTTTTGTTTCAAGGATTAAAGTGCGAGGCCCGTTGATTGTGGAGGGAGCTTCAACGTCTATTGACAGCCCCTGGAGCGTTTTCTTTGAGGCAGGGGACAAAGATGGAGTAGCCACTGTCACTGCATTCCTCAAAGAGGGCGTCGAGTACGTCAAGAGTTACAGGTGAGTGGTGTTAATTTAATTACTGCAACATTGTTGGGTTGTCTGTAATCTCCTCCCTCCCCACCCAAACATCAACAACACACTCTACTCCTCATGTGAACAGCTCTTAAAGACTAAAACCTTTTTCACCATGGCATCTGACCGAAGGACAAGAGTCCAAGTGGCAGCTGGTTCGGCAAAGTAAAGTAAAGTAAAGTAAAGTAAGTCTGTAGTCGAGGAAGAATTTGCATCCTATGGTTGCCTTTGCTCTTAGCCGGACAAAGATCAGAATCGTTAAAATTGTACAGAGTTGCTTTCTTGATGAAGTGTTATGAGTTCATGTTATTACAATGAATATACTTTATCATTGGGTTATCATGAGTATAGTCAAATTCCTGTTGGAGGGTGGGATTTGTTTGGTTTTGTTATGGGCGAATGTGGCTCACCCTCTCAAGCAAAAGGACCCGGATTCAGGACCCATGAATGGCAAAACATTTTCAGTTCAGTATGGGTCAGTTGTTACTCCTGGCTGGTATAGAGATACAGGAACCTCTCAAATCGAAAAGCCACGGGTTCAAGTTCTATGAAAAGCAAAAATGATGGGCTGTTTTTCAGTTTGGAAGCTGCTCTCTGATTCTAAGTTGGTGGGATTGAGCAGCTAGTCCTATCAGAGACGGACAATAAACTAGGAGGTACGATGTGCACGTTGTGCATGTTACAGAACCCTTGGCAGCTGAAAATAAAAAAAAAAGAGTAGGCTGCAAGGCCGCTGTCTGGGCAAAATTCCAAATGAATCCCTACATGGGCACAGTAGCTTCAGTGGTAAGGTGTTGTTGGACTTCCACGCGGAAGAGTGTGGGCTCAATTCCTGCTGGCGCCATGATGTTAACATTGTGTCTTTGGGTAAGGCACTTTGCCACACACACCTCATCCTATTGAAGATGGATGTAAAGCTTGGAGGTCCCCCTAGTTGTAGACAATGATTGTCTCTGAAAAAATGTAACACGCCTAACATGCAACTTGTATCGTCATCTGTGTTATATGTTCTCATTGTCTGCCAGGGATATGGTATTGTTATAAAGCGCTTAGAGCGTGGTGACAACCTTGGATAGGCGCTATATAAATATGTCATATAATATTATTATTATTATTATTATTATTATTATTATTATTATTATTATTGTTATTATTTTTATTATTATTATTATTATTATTATTATTATTATTATTATTGTTGTTATCATTATTGTTATTATAATTTATTTTTTATTACACACAAACAGTCTTATTGAAAGAAATCAGTTGTTATTGTGAAAAAAAAAAGAAATAAAACCTTGTTCATCTGCAGGAGAGAAGAGGTAATGAGGTGGCAGTTTCGTGTTGCGGC
Organism: Melibe viridis; assembly: GCA_039654465.1. Classification (NCBI taxonomy): domain Eukaryota; kingdom Metazoa; phylum Mollusca; class Gastropoda; order Nudibranchia; family Dendronotidae; genus Melibe; species Melibe viridis. The sequence continues at coordinate 3,670 of JBCIKM010002694.1, forward strand.
TGAGCCTGGCATTTTGCTAATGACCACGGCTCGTGTTGTTTGGACTGTTGATTACGAGAGAAACGGGCTGGCCAGAAACTCATATTATGACCCAGAGGGAAGTAGAATTGCTGCGAAGTTCAACATTTACGAGAGTCAGGCTGAGACCATCATTCCAGTGCTAAAGGTATGCAATACATTGGATATATTTGCCTTTATAGAGATATAGATGGTATTTTTTTTCAAGATGTTGATTTTTAAATATCCTGAAGGAATTTTCTTTCCCAAATTACCTTTGCATTATTTTTTAAAACTATGGAGATGATCCGCAGGAACGAGTAAAATGAAAATTATATTTTGAAAATTGAGGACATGTTAGTCTTGAGGTTGAGTTACCTATATCAATTAATTTCCACTAGTTTTTATTGGATTGTGAAGTTTGCATTATTTTTTTATTACGATAAAAATAAATAAAATAGATAGAGCTCTTCAAACATACAGAATCTAACTGTTTATTTCACCAGGAGCGTAGTTTGCTGAACACTGCAATACTGACAGGAAAGCTGGAGACCTACGACCTGCACGTGTTCTCTGTGATGAATGACAATTCGTTTCGGGAACTGACCAAGAACATCTCTTGCCGCTCCACAGACCCAGAGGCCTTGAAGGTAAAACACTTTGTTTATTATTCTTGTTGTCTAGTTGTTGTTGTTGTTCACTTCTGGGAAGTTTGGCTAATTTAATGGTGAGAATAACATCTTTTTCGTTCTTCGTTAACATGGCAGGAGTTGATGGTTTGAAGGATAGTGTAAATCAGAGGTATCTTCATCTTGGAATGCAGGAAAAGTCCCACAATTTGGTTTTTATAGATTGAAACATAAAAAAAGCAGTTTAAAAAAAATTTAAAACTGAAACAAAAAATCTTGGAAAAATTTTGGAATTGAATTTTAATTGTGATAGCTTTAGAGCTATGCGATGGCCAACTTTTTTTTTTTTGGGGGGGGAGGAGGGGGGGTGTGTTAATGCCAATTTCCTTTCAAACACAGATGGTGTCTCATCTCTTGAGTTTTAAATCATTTCCCTCCCTTGTTTGAGTAGATTTTTGGGCTTTGAATGAAACAAGATTTTTTTTATAGAGATGTCCCCACAACTGAAATATTGAGAAAAAAGGAATATACTCCCGTGATTGAAAATTTCTCTAGTTTGACCACCCATATCAAACGAGCAGAAATTACCCCTTCTTAAGTTTTGAATTTATTTATCAATTACATTGAAAAAAAAAATTCTGATTGCCAAACTCTTGAAAAGTTTTGGGGGACATTGTTGGAAAAAATTCCTGGATTTCTTATCTTGATTTTGATTTTACCCACCTGTGTTCTGTTTTCGCAAATAGTTTTTCTTGTTTCTGTTTTTCATAGTTGACACACTAGTTTAATAATTCAAGTTTGAAGAATAGTTCTGGAAACACTCGGTTCCTTGCCAAGAATGGCAATTGTTTTCAGGTCCTGAAAATAGTGAAGATTGGACTTTCTGTTGTTGTGTTTGGGCAGAAATGTCTGGCCCAGCTATACAATGTCATTTTGAGAGATTGTCATCCCTGAAAACTTCATTGATTTGTTTTAAAGTTCTTGCGTAAAATCATGGAAAATCTTTGTTGTAATAGTCAGAACTTTGGTGCAATTTAAGGTGATGATTTTTTGTTTGTTTTTACCAATTATTTTTTTCGAAAGATAGAATTCCATTGATCAAGCCAAGCCAGGAGAAAAAACAAAGTGAATGTTACAATTTTTTTCTTGAATGAGAAGTTTTCTTTTTTGTATAAAAGACAAAAAAAACAATACTAAGGAAGAGGAATGTTGATATTTCTTGCAGAAGAGAATTTGCTTTTTGTTTGAAATTAAAATAAAAAAAATCCCGAATGTCCTGTCTGCCTGTGAACAAGAATGTGCTGTGGCCTGGGTGGCCATGAAGGGAATAGATTATTCATCAAGCTTCACTGGATGCCAACAGGAATCACCCATGTTGTCCGTGGCAAACCATGATAGCACAGGTGAAGGTTCGAACCCCACACCTTTTGGTCTGTGAGTCGAATCCCTCACCGGCTGAGCTATTGTTTGAGTAGGTCTCTGAAAAACTTTTTTTTTCTCTATCAGGTCTCTGCCACTTGCAAAAATGTCTACGTTGACGGCAGTGAGACTCGAGGTGCGAAGAATGTGACAGTTATGGTGAGAACTGCAGATCACATGGCACAATTGGGCGTCAAAGTGTGGGTGCCGGAGCCTCGACTGGACATCCAGTTCTCAGATTCCAAGCTTAGCCAGATCAAAGGCTGGAAGGTCAGACGGAGCTCTTCAACAAGGTGAGGCCATGAGAAGATAATTATGGAATTGTTTTTTTTTCCCAAGATAAAAGTTGTTGAGAAAAAACTTAAGTTTATGGGGTCTTTTTCAAGAGTTTTTGAAAACTGCTTTCAAGATGGGTTTGTTTTTTTTTCTGACTGATTTTATGGGAATTGTTTGAGGAGGAAAGTATGTGTATTTTTAAAAATTCTTTCAAGTATACATCCAGAATGATTTTCTTTGTTTCTTTAGTTTGTGTTTGTCAAATTTCCATCCGTTCTTTGACTATCAAATTTCTGCTGACTATTGTTTAAGGCTCTCTTTAAGCTAATTGAGGGCTCCCCCTTGCTTTGTCATGTCACTTGTCTGTCGCTATATCTTCTGTGCTTGAATTCTGTCCTAATAAAAGTTAGACAGAGGATCATCATGCTTGAATACAATGGGAATAATGATCTGCATTTTATTATTTCATCCAGAATGATTTTCTTTGTTTCTTTAGTTTGTGTTTGTCAAATTTCCATCCGTTCTTTGACTATCAAATTTCTGCTGACTATTGTTTAAGGCTCTCTTTAAGCTAATTGAGGGCTCCCCCTTGCTTTGTCATGTCACTTGTCTGTCGCTATATCTTCTGTGCTTGAATTCTGTCCTAATAAAAGTTAGACAGAGGATCATCATGCTTGAATACAATGGGAATAATGATCTGCATTTTATTATTTCAAAATCAGAACCTCGGGAATAGCGGTAGCGAAAAAGCACATCTCAACTCACCTTTACTATAGCGATTCTACACTTGACTGAACGGGCAAAAGAAATGCTTTGGGTGGCACACGCTGGTGCTATTCAAGTGCTGTGGGGAAAGCACGGAAGGGAAATCCGGAGATTTGACGATGGTACATGCATAGGTGTGTGTGTGTGTGGGGGGGGGGGGTGGAAGGGCTTAGACTATAGATTTAGCTGAACAAAAAGCCTGCTTAACATCTACTGTAAAAATCCCAGAGATATCTCTTTGTGTGTGTGTGTTCTTTAGTTCTGCTTTCGCTTTTGGCAAACTACGAGTTAACTCTTTCTGATCGTCGCTTCTCGTTGAAATTTTTACCGAATACGGGGATGGATGAAATAAAATTCACATGCCAGTCTACATAACTCGGATAGAATCATTTGATCAATGATTTATTGTTTTGCATGGGTCATTTCCTCCAGTGAAATGAATATAATGTTAATTGTTGAATTCAAACTGGAGGTCCCCTCAACAGTTCTGCTATAAATGTAAATTTTCTCTTATTTGATAGCAAGGAGTGATCAATCACTACCTCAACAAGGGAACCCAGATCTCTATTCTTTTGATCTTATTGGCTGACTCCATTTAAGCTTTTGCTTCTTTTTCATTGAAAGAATGGGGTGATACTTTTTTTGGTCTCAGATTTCTATTTTTTTTTTTGTTACCCCATCATTACTATTTTCTGCCTCCAGGGGTTGGCAGCCCTGCATTTTCAAGTGTTTTTTTGTATTGAAAAACGTACTAAGTAAACAAAGTGTCACCCGGAACTAGAAACAGTGTGCTTGGAGGGCTTTTTGTTTGTCTGTTTTTTGCTGTTGTGTGTTTCTTTCTATTTGACTTGGTAGAAAATGGTGAATGTCTGGATATAGGAGGGGTGGGGGAAGCTTCTATTTGAGAGGGGGCTTCCATTAAAATGAATACGGTTGTCTTTCCTTTTCAATGTGGCATCGAGTCCTCTCAAATGACAGAGTTAAAGCTTCAACAGAGAATTCGATTTAACACTCTTGAGTTCAACAGTTTATTGGTTGGAGTTTGTTTTTATTTCGAATCAACGATTAAAAATTTTCTTTCAATCCTGTCTTTCTTTTGCAGAAGGAAAAGAGCCATCGACCTCGGTCTTCTCACTCACCCTAATGTGATTTCGGGCTTCAATGAGACGGTTCCACTGTACCACCAGTCCTGCAAGTACCAATACCAACAAGCCATCATAGAAGTCTACGCCCGGTTCATAATAAATGTGCCAGGAGAGGCACCCCGCTATTATCGCAACAAGAAAACGTACGTTCGTGTGACCAACCTTGTCAAAGACAGGCTACAAACGGCCAATCGCAATGTTGCCAAGATTGTAGGAACTACCGTCCAAGGAGTATCCGCAGGCAAAACGGATGTTCAGGTTTGTTGTTAAGACTTCATAATTCCTTAGATAAGTCTATCTATTACAATGAGTTGTTTTGATTTTGCTTTCAATGTTTCCGTTTGAAAGGTGTGCAGGCTTGTAGGGAACTGTTAGGTAAGTTTTGGGCAACTGACCCGAGAGCACTTACACCTGATTTTCCTTTTACTGTGCTCGTCACTTCTTTGGCGACTTTGGCCCTCCAGTTGCAACTTTTTAACGGTTGATCAAAACTGAAATCTGAGTCTGTATTTCAATTCTTTTTTTTTTCTTCCTCAGGTGGTGTCTCCGAGGGGCAAGGTGATGGGAGCCCGTGAGATGCGTGTGGGCAAAGACAAGGTGGAGATAGAGCGGCTGATGGTGCGGGTGATCAGCGGCATGGGACTGCACATCTCACAGGACCGCATCCTGCCGGGGGCGCTGATGGCCACCGTCTACCTCAGGGACCATTTTGTGGCCAGGCAGCAGGTGACCGTGGGTGGGTCAGATCATTGCCTCGCTTGGCGACGGGTGACTGGAAGCTGCACAGAGGGTTTTTTTTTTTTTTTTACTGAATTGCCAGAGGATTTTCATAGATTTTGTTTGAAATCCTCTTCCATGTCATTTGTAGTCTTTGTTTTTTTTTGTTTTTGTTTTTTTTGTTGTTTTTTTTGCCATTTCTGTCTTGTCATCCCTGGCTAGAACAGCTCTGTGGTGTCTGAGCTGATATGAAGACATAGTCGATCTATAATTTTGATTTTTGCACGTTTCTCAAAGTGAATGTGAAAGATAAAAAAACCCGACTTTTGTTGATTGAAAAGATGCCCGTCTCTTTTGCAGGACAGGACATATAGATTTAACTAAAAATGTCAACGTGTCATCTTGTGCCATGGCTTTATCTAAGGATTTATAACAATCAGGGGAACGAGACGCTGGCTTTCTTTTCTTTTCTAAATGACACGTTTGCTATTTATCTATCCATTGTGTACTCCTAGGTTTTATAATTGATTTTCTCATCGACTTCTTTCTGTTCTCGCATAACAATTTCTGCTGGGGTCGTTTGTTTGGTCTACCAGGAAGCTGTGCTGGATATTGCATTGGAGTTCAAAGATGGAAGTACCCTCCCCTTATCTAGCGTGGACCCAGCCCTCTACAATCTGCAAGTGAGCTCAGTCAACTCTCACGTCGTGGAAGTGGTTGACTCCAGCGGGGCCATCCTACCTCCCAAAATCAAGGCCGTTGGGCCGGGTAAAGGCGACATTGTCAAAGTTACCCTGACAGAAATGGAAGGCTGTCACCGACGGAAACCCAGAACCCTGGACACAGAATATGTGCATGTATTGGTAGGTGTTGTCGGGGGAGATGGAAAGTTTGGCTTCAAATATTTCTCAACAACGGCAGACCTGCCAACTGTCCCGGATTTCCAGTACTGTCCCAGATTCAATTGCTGCGGACTGATTTTTTTGTTTATAAATATATATATATACATATATTTTTTTTTTTTTTTTTTTTCTCCGCAACATGCATCGGTCTTTACCTATACAAATCTCTGAGGAAGACAACGCATCTCTGTCTCAGTACTAGAACCATATTACAAGGAGGGGGGGGGGTCCCAGTTCCTATCGGAGATGGATGTAAAGCTGGGAGGTCCCCCTGGTTGTAGACAACGCTGTCTCTCTGTCCCAAAAACTATAGCATGCCTAATAGGCGACTTGTAACGTCATTTAAGTTGTATGTGCGTTGTCTGCCAGGGATGTCATGGTATTGTGAAGCGCCTGGAGGCTTCGGCAAAAAGGCGCTATACAAATGATCTCTTTTTTATTTTGCTTTTTTACTTGTCTCTCATTTCCCTCCGTCGGTGGTGAGATTTGTCAGCACAGGCTACCCTCAAACTTCCTCCTATTTATACACAGCCAAAAGAAAAAAAGAAGCAAACAGCTTTGACTCTGTGTGGGGCCTACCCTTCACTGCTCTAGTCTCTTCCATCTTTTGATAACTCACTGTTTTCTCCCATCAGTCACATCGTCTTTGGCTGAGGGGAGGGGAGGGAGCCACGATGTGTCTGCCTCACAAAAGTTTGATACCCTGCTATATAACCCAATTAGTATGTAAGATCAGCCTCTCACTGACGGCGAGGGGGGGCAGTGAGCAAGCAGATCAAACAAACCATGGGACCAGCAGCCATCTTTCTCTTTGTTTTTCTTGTTCTTTTTTGGTGTCTGTGGGGGAGGGGGGGGGAGATGGTGGTTCAAATATTAAATGAAATAAGTGACAGACATACTTTGAACCCGACCAACAACTCCATTTTAAAGTTGAGTGTTCCTATAAGCCTGTCACCAAGTCTCTCATTAAACCATGGCAATGTCAGCAGGATATTACTTGGCTTTTCTGCTGAGTTTATAACTTCAAACATTTAACTAGACTGTGCCACAGGTGAAAAGGTGAGATCTCTGTTATCAAAGACTGGTTTTGATACCTCACTTGTCAATAGTTTGAAATGCGTATGAACCCTTCATTGTTTGTTTTTATAGGATTATTATAGAGTGAAGAGGGGTCTTAACTTTCAAACAGAATGAAGCTGTGTCCCTGGTTGCATTTGGGTGAAGTTAGCGGGTGTGCAGCGGTGAAACTTCAGTTTGCTCCTGCCAACTGTAAAACTTCATTTTGTTATTGCCAATTGTAAAACTTCATTTTGTTATTACCAACTGTAAAACATATGCCAGTTCTGATAATCTTCCTTGAATCCACAGATTTCTGCTTTTTCTGTCTTCTCTATAGGCTGTTTTTTTGTACACAGACAATAGGAAAATTTATGACAGATTTTCAAACTGCGTGTATTTTTCTTAGTGCTAATTCACCAAGCCAAAATAAAAAATTATATTTAATGGTTTCTACACACACTGTGTTGCATTGTGCTTGAAATTAACATTTAATATTTTATTAGTAAACATGACAACAGTTGTAAACCAATTGTAAATTGCATGAAAAGAACAATACAGATTTATTATTGTTATTTAATTCCCACTGAACTTCTGTAACACTATTCATTTTCTTGCCTGCATAGACCCTCGTGTGTCGTGGGGCCCTAAAACCTCCAATAAACAAACAAACAAACACCTTTCCATTTTCATGCTTTTCCCAAAGAACACTGGTGTTCAAACTGGACAATACCACTGATGACTGTTTGCCGTCTCCCCGTTGCAGGTTGATTTTGCCAAAGGCATGAGCTACTTCGGCCAAGCACAGAGAGATGGCAACATCTATAACAACCGTGCAAGCAAGAGCAGCAACGGGGCAGGGGGGGAGCGGTACAACAACAAGGAGGACTATTTCAAGCACCAGCAAGAAATGCTTCAGAAACAGCAGGAGATGGAGAGGGCTCAGAACAGGAATTTTTTGGGCTCCCAGAAAGACACCAAATCGGGGCACAAGGTTTGGTTGGATCTGGATTGGTTTCTGTTTGCTTATCAAGTTTTTTGTCCCAGGGACATACCTTAAAATTCTTCATGTCAAAACAAAAGTGACTTTCAGTATGCCAGTTATCCCAGGATAGTTTTTCATTTTTTACCTAGAAATATCACAGTAATGTATTCTGAATTGCTGTGCTGGTTTTTTGGGGGTTTTTTTCTGTTTAAGTTCACGAAATGTTCGTATTTTGTACGAAAAATTGGTAATGATACAAAACTACAAATCCCAGTTAGAAATCGTGAAAAAAATACGAATTTGGGGAAATATAATTAAATTGCAAAAATTTTGAGGAAGGATGAAAAAGAAACGAAATACCACAGACACCTTTTATACTTGCTGGGGTGTGTTCAGTCTTGCCGGTTTTTCCTACGGCTGCCTAGATTTTGCAGGTTTTTATCAGTCTTCTGTAGGTCCTCCCATTGATCCTTCACTTTTTTTTAAAAAGGGTTGTTTTTTTGTTTTTTTTCTGAACATTGAACTGACAGACATTTCTTCTTCATTTTATTCTACTTGTAGGCAAAGGGGGGGGGGGGGGGGTATACTGTTTAGTGGATTGTTTGTTGTCTTCAGATTTTATTGTATATGAAGGTCTAAATTCCACGACGGTGGCCCCCACCACTTGAGGAATCTGAATTTTGTTTTTTTGTTTGTTTGGTGTGCGGTCAGAATCTGTCAATTTTTTAATACAAGTTTGAACATTATTTTTGGGGGTTGGCATCTCTGTGCTCAATATCTGACATTTTTGAATAATTCCTAATTTCATAAATGAGAATTATGACAAAAATTTAATTTTTTAAAAATTTTGATTTTAATTCTGATTCTTGTCTGTCTCCTCAGAATTACCACCTGAAAGATGCCAATGACAACTCCTTCACAGCCTCAGACTCGGATGTAGATTCGAATACTGAAGAACCCCATAAGGAGGCTTTTGAGCAGCCTGTCAGCACCAAAGTGGAAGGCCCATCTCCCCTTGAAATAGGGATGTATGTTCTGGTTGGTGTATTTCTGTTTGCCATTTTCGTGTTCACCGCCAACTGTGCTGTCTTTATGATGCGCTACAGGCGAAAACGTCGGGGTTCCAAAAAATCCTCCCATGTAGTCAAAGGCTCCATTTCTCAGGCTCCCGACTGGGTGTGGATTGGCCGAGACACTCTCGAGCGCAACGGGGCCAGAAATACTGGTTGCAACCAGCCTCTGATGGCCGAGGAGGATTTCAACGGGAACCAGATGGTCATACCCAATTCTGTGTCGTCTGTGTCGTCATCCCATCACCCCCTGTCCAACAGACACAGCACGGGGAGCAACTGTGACAGCAGCAGTGGCATTCCCAGCAGTGGTAGCACCAGCAGCAACAGTGGCGCCCCCAGCTCCAATCGTAACAGCATGACCTCCACCTACAAAGGGTCGGAGTGCAGTATTCGCATCACATCCAATCCGCTGCCAGATAACGACAGCGGCATGGGCTACAACGAGGCGGAATGGGACTACGAGGCCATGGGCATGACCTATGAACAGCTGATGGAGTATTTTGATAATCTGAAAGAATCTTCGGCATAGGCTTTTTTTTTTGCTTTTTTTTGTGAGGACAGCTCAGGATACAGAGCAATTGTTTATATTTGAGTATACACTTTATACACGCGTGTTATTTCCTCATTTTGTATCGTGTATAGGAACTGGTGTTTTGCTGTGTGATATAGTCAACGTGATCAAAGGTGTTGGTTTGGAACGAGAACAGAGTGAAAACAAATTGTGTATTTGATTTTGTTTTTTTTGAAAGCAGGATCATGTGGTGTTGTGATTGCACGATGCTGTTCCCATGCCGGCCAAGGACCAGTGGAAGGGGCGAGCTCTTCTTGAATTCTTGGAATGAGGTAGAGGAGTTGTTTGTTTTGTTTTACCTGTGGAACTTTATGTCAGACAATGCAATAACCTCATGAACCGTGAGCTGTTTGGCAAGATGGCCGCAGCCCGTATTGACATTGGCGGGTGGAGGCATGAGCTCAATGCTCTTCATTGCATCCAGAGTTTATTTTGTGCCGAAAAGTAATGGTGATTTTGATTTTTCTGTGTAAGCTTTTTTATTTTTTATTTTTTTTTGGGGGGGGGGGGGGGGGAATTCTGAATTTTAGAATATGAGGTAGCATTCTGTTCAATTTCTTGCAGCAAACAAGGTTGCATTTTTGTTGGTGTAGCATCGGTTCCTCATGGTTTTGTTTTTTGGCTCTATATCTATGAAATTCAGTTTATACTTTTGTCAAAAAAATGTATTGGAACATTGAAAATGTTTCCGCAAAATTCAGTTTATACTTTTGTCAAAAAATGTATTGGAACATTGAAAATGTTTCCTTGCGGAATTGCTTTTTCCTGCCTGAAATTATAAAGGGCCAACAGCATCATGTGAAAATCAATGTTCAGAGCTTTTTGTAAACTGGGGGGAAAGTGGCTTTAGAAAAAAAAAAAAATTTTGCTCTGTTTTTATTCCTCTTTCCTCCCTCCCCCAACTCCACATTTTTCTCTTTGTTTTCCTGTTCTTGTTTATAGACACATGTTCAAAAGTAACTTCACACTTTAAACCACTAACTTGTTATTGTTTAATTATGTGTCATTTTTCAAAATTTTACATCATCTTAAAGGATAGTCATTAAACTAGGTGACTGCTGTTTTTATTTGAAATCTGTTTATCACAAAATGATTGGTGAATGATTTTGTTATACATCAACTCCAGAAGTGGCGTAAAGAAGGAATTAGAAAGATAGAAATAGGAATATGAAAATCGTCAAGAAGTAAGCTTACAAACTCTCAAAACAGAACCCTTCTTCACTATCTTAGGCTTAAGTTGAACAATTCTATTGTTAAAAAACTCATATTATTCTTTGTTTTCGAAGCAAAGTGACCAGTGGTATTTTCTGAGCCATCGTTAATTTAACGAAAATGCATTTATGTTGATGAAAGTTTGGTCACATATGCTTAGAGCTCTTTTCTGCAATATATTGTTTGTTCAATTTGGTTATTTTGGATTGTATCAATTGACTAAAAAAAAAAGGGAAGTTACTTTTACACGTGTATATAAATGTGCTGCTTTGTATTTTGTGAGGACCCTACAAAATATGATGATGTGTAGGAACGCACACCCATTATTTTGAGTAGTTTTTTTTAATGTGCAAACCAGCTGGAATGGAAATTTTTAAAAATATCTTTCTGTGAAAATGAATTTTATTTTTTGTTGATGTATACATATTACTGTTTCATCCTGCGAAATATTTTCCTGTCATGAAGATTATTGATCTGAAAACAACAACAATGGCATTCGATTGAAACCATAGTGATATATTCTAAGTCATCGATCTGTCTACACCGATGTTTGTGTATTGGTTCTCTTATTATTTTTTTTTTTTTTTCTTTCTCTCGGAGTTGGGTCCACTGTCCATTTTTTTAATAAACTTTGGCATGCCTCTTTCTCCTTCCTTGTTAGGAAAGCTCTTGACTCTTTAAAAAAAATGATATGATAGAGTGTTATAAACTACATTTTACATTAAAAGCTGGCCCCAGGCCTTTTACTCCCAGTTGTCTCATAGCTGGTTTGTAAAAGTGGCAACATAAAACTTCATTCGTGTCTCAGCAAGAACTAAACTCCCATAGTTTTGTTCATGAATCAACCGATGAAGACATTTACCCCGCCACTGTCCTTAGTGGGTCTACGTCTGCCTCTTGTCTTTCAGATAGAGCTATCATCTGGCTTTTTCTAGCACTCTGGAGTGCTCTCTTTCACAAGCACACATCCTACTTTGTGTGTTCTCTTTGATAGTCTTGGTCCTGCTTGATTTGCCATTATTGTCTCTAGAGTCTAAGAAGTCTTTGAAGTAATCGTCTTGCCTCGTCCCTGGGTGCTTTTATGACCCCGCCGAGTTGTGGCACACTCAAACCAGTTATAGATAAACAAAGCATTGATCTTTTTCAAAATGGGAGTGGTCAGACTTTGATAATGGATCAGTCGATATCCTTTATTCATGGTACTGAATGCAATGGGCTGATTTCAGGGATATGCATGTTGCTGGGGTTTTTTTTCCCCCATTTTTGTCTGGATTTACTTTCTACTGAATTTGTTTGATATGGACAGTTTTTTTGGGGTTTTTTATATTTACTTCGAACACGGTAGGTTGTTTATCTAGGGTTATGTGATAGGGGGGTGGGGGAAAGCCCTGAACAGTTCATCAGTAGAATCTGCTGTGAAAAGATCCAAGGTGCTATCCTTGTGTCCAACTGTAAGCCACAGGACGGCATCAGGGAATCATGATCTGGGTGTGGCCATACTGCCTTCAAGTGTCAGAGGGCGAAAACACTTGTCCGAGGGAGATTTCTTCTTCTCAGACTGTCTGTTGTGTCTCGCCATAGGGCCTTAGGGAGATTTCTTCTTCTCAGACTGTCTGTTGTGTCTCGCCATAGGGCCTTAGGGAGATTTCTTCTTCTTAGACTGTCTGTTGTGTCTCGCCATAGGAGAGAGAGTATCTGGCAAAATTATGGTTAGGATGAGTGGCCTCTGTCAATGTACAGGTCGTTGGTAGGTTAGAGTGGAATCTCTGGCTGCAGCGCTGGACATGCTTGAAGATGGGGGGGGGGGGGGGGGTTATGGAGGCAATAACTGCCTACTGCAGGCACTCTTCACCCGTTCTGCATCTTGAAAATAAAGGCAGCTGTGACTGAAAAGAGTTATGATTTTGGAATATTTTAAAGACATACACTATAAAACTATTTAATTTACAGAGGTGCTCTTTTTTTTAAAAAAAAAGATAAAAAACCCTTCTATTCATCCCGCAGGGGAAAATTGTGTGTTTGTCTGTCCCGAGGAAGACTGGGACAACCGAAGTGTTCCATTAGAGTGTCTTAGCTAAGTTTTATTTAGATGACCCAGCTCCGAGTTAACTTGGATAAATTTTTTTTCTCTTTTATTGTGTTTGTTTATGGATTTTGTTTATTCATATTCATTTATTGTACATTATTCATCAGTCACAGACCTTTGAATCATCACAGATTTAGAAAGATCTGGAAAAAAAAACATGAAAGGCTTTGAAAACCTCTCACCGTATGAAGTATATTGACTGTTGGTGCAAGATGTTTTTCAGATGTTATCGTGCTGTTTGCTCCAGTAGGTTTTGTGGTTGAAAGCCTGTGTGTTGCTGTTCTACTTGAAGTGTGGCAACAAGTGGGAGAGATTTGATAGCAGACAAGCACAAGTTTGGATTACTTGTTGTCATGTTCTTTTGTCACTGTGCTGTGTGCAGGCGGTGTGTGACTTGCATCATGTTCGTTATCATTTCCCGTGCTTACCTTCACCATTCCTCCTTATCATCATCATTTTATTGGTTTTGTAATTGTAACCACTGTCTATACCCCATTGTGAAACAAATACAGTTTTGCCTCCTTCCTTCCCCCCCCCCCACCCCCCTTTGAGGGTAACAAATCCTTCTTTTTTTTTTTTTTTGTTTGTTTGGTTTTTTTTTAATTCTGAAAAGTGGTCTGTCCACTGAGGAATTGAGGTTGGAGGCGTCCTTGGTACCTCTTCTACTTCTGTTTCTTTTCTTTTA
>JBCIKM010002805.1:0-17179 GCA_039654465.1 Melibe viridis
CCCCCCCCCCCCCCCCCCCCCCCCCCCCCCCCCCCCCCCCCCCCCCCCCCCCCCCCCCCCCCCCCCCACAACAATAAAAACAAAAGCATAAGAAAAAGATCAGCAATCATTATTGTCACAATTTTACTGTTCTGACAGTTGATAGGCGACGGAATGAATGGGTGTTGAAACTTATCTCAGCATTCACTTAATGCTGATTTAGAGGGTGATATTGTAAGGAAAGAGAGGGGAGGGAGACAACTTTCCTCGAATAATGATAATTTCCAACCCAAAATTTTTTTCGGGGTTTCTGCTTCCTCTATGTGGCTTTTGCGAGTTTGATAATAAATATTTGTGTGTTTCTTTGAAGCTGGAGGACAAATCAAGAGTCTGTCACCTCTATTGGCCTCGCTGAAGGTCACAACCCAGTAAACTATGAAAAATATATAAGGGTCAGTAGAGTTGTGAATAGTGCCATCATTGTGTATTGTGGGTTGAACTCTTTCATTTCCTGAATGTGTCGAGTTTGTCGAATGGAGTAAATGCACTATAATTGGCATCCTGCATAAATTTAAAAAGAGCTAAGACCAAAAATTAGTTAGAAGCCAAGTTATTTTTAAAAAAATGATTACCATACTTTTTAACACGTTAGCGAGTTGAGCGACGAACAATCACTCTATATATTCTTTCATATAAAAATTTCACTAGTCTTTTTCCCCCCTTTCCTTTCTTTTAAGGTATTCCTTCTTGTAGAGATCAGTATTTGTAATTTCATCCCTCAAATTTTTCTTTTACTCATATCTCCCCTCTGTCTACCTCACCTAATTCACACTCAGCTGTTTTTATGACCTGCGTTTTGCTGCCAACCAGACATGGATGCAAAATTTTCATAATTATTATGATTCACTAATATTTGTCTATTTTCTTAGTGGTGGTGGGGGGGGGGGGGAGGGGGTCACATTTCTTTCTTTACAATTTACTTTAAAAAAAAAAGATATTCATATTATAAATACCATGCAGTCATATATCTTAGCTATCTAATTTTGATGCACAGATACAGGACATATGTGTAGGTAATGTTTGACATACTTGACTTAAAACCATCTGCTGGCAAAGTCGTCTGACTTTGCAGCCTTGGGCCTCCGCTGTCTTCTTGAGTTCTGCACAGAAGACTCCAGTCCTGCCTGTTTATTGCTATACCTATCTCTCAGATTTTGGATGACAAGTAAATGTTTTCTGTGGGTAGTCTTTTCAAGTCGTTGTTTAGGGTGATTGTTAGAGTGGTGATTGGATGTCCCGTGAATAGAAAACCGTTGGAAAATCCCAAAATACAAGACAATGAAGGTAAAACTGTAACAAACTGAAATTACATGCTAGAAATAACTTTTGACTATCTTAGAAACAACTTTCAAGATGCATCATCCGATGACATAGAGAGTTTTGAAGGAAACCTACGACCATTAAACAATCCAATCTCAAGAGGAAGTTTGAATAAGCCTTAATAAACTCAACAATGGCAGAGCCCCGGGAGAAGATGAAATTACTGGTGAACTTTCAGGACCATCTTCCCTGGATGAACACTTGGCAAGAGTATTCATCAGGACATTAGAAAAACACAAAACCTTAGATATAACTAATGGGTTCATTATCACTCTACCCAAATGTGAGGAACTAAAAGGCCCACAAAGAACATGAGACCAGTCACCCTCCTTTAAGAAAAACAATATCATTTATAGTGTTAAAATGAATAAGACAAGCTTACTGAGAGTAAAAATAAACGATGCCACAAACTCTCAACCCTTCACTGGAAACATTGGGAATCCCCAGGGAGACAGTCTTACAACTTTTTAGTAAATGTGGACAAAATTGTTCTTTCTCTTGTCTCTCTCCATTCTTTCCTTCCTTCCTTCCTCCCCTTCCATCCCTTATCTCACCATGGTCTGTCCAGTCTAGCCAACTTTTAAGTCAGTAGAAATGGTTGTATAAGTGTGGTGTCAAGAGAAGGACAAGACCAAGTCATAGAGAAAGGTAAATAAAGAAAACAAATTTTCCCAAAAAGTTTACCTCCCCGGCCAGGACTCGAACCACAGATCTCTTGATTGCCAGTCCAGCATGTCAACCATAACACTATCAAGGCTGTCCAACCATTGAGACCATCTAAATTACTGAAACAAACATTGCTGTCTGTTTTTCATTCTCTTGATTTATTCCCCCAACTTTGAAACTGAACTAAAAACTTTCTGTTCTTACATTTCTTTTTTTGTTTCTTGTACAGGTCTACTGGTATTTTTGTGTACAGGAGGGACGTTTTATTACACTAACATGAAATTAGTCCACACCATCCATCTTTCTGCCGTTCGGGTATGTCTACTATCAGTAGATGGTTTTTGTATCAGTTCCAGTTGATTGTCTTGTCTGTCTGAGTATGGAAAATAAGCTCCTTCAAGCGCCATATTCTGATCTTGTAAAGTAATGCATACTAAGTGTTATTCTACAATTTTGCCTTTGACACAATAGACCTGATTAGATTGTGTTAGAAATTAACTCTATCATCATCACAAACAGATATTACATTGATGTACCTTTCTCTTGTGTGCCGCTTCCTTTTTTTTGTAACAATAGGACTCAACAAGGTCAATATCTGGTTTCCTCAACTTGTTGTGGCTGTCAGGATTTTTGCTCGCCAACATCATCATTCTGTACTATGTTTTTGCTGACCAAAAACTCTGGGCCTTGTAAGTTGGCTTCAATTCCTCCTTAGTAGACAAACTGTGGGCCATCAGATCTCCGGCAATTAATAGCCCAGTTAGTGAAAATGTAATATTTGAACTTTAAAATGACAAGAATAAAAAAAAATTATTGATACATATTGTGTAAAAAAACTTTCACGGGTGATTTCTTGTTAATGGTTCATATCTGGCAAATTAGAGCTTGAGCCTCTCTCCATTCAGGGGGAATTCTTTTTTTTTTTTATTCCTTTCCACAAGCCCATGGTGTATCTCCGTGTTTTCTCCCTGTCCTCCTCCTCCTTCTTTTCCTTCTCTTCTCCTTCCTCTCTGTCTTCTCTTCCTGCTTTTCTTTTTCTTCTTCTCACTCTTCTTCTTCTTTTTCTTCTTCTTCTTCTTCTTCTTTTTCTTCTTCTTCTTCTTCTTCTTCTTCTTCTTCTTCTTCTTCTTCTTCTTTCAGAATACTGACTGGTTGGATTAAACTCGAATCAAGCTCATATCATGACACACAACTCTAGTTTTCACTAAGTGTCTGAAGATGAAATATGTACTTTTTGTTAAACTTCCATATTTACCCCCCAGGGTACTCTCCCTTTTAGAATTAAGAATTTTAAAATTTTGACGGTTTATTTGGAACCAGCATGAGAATTAAGTGTAGTTAGAATTTTTTCTTTTTTAAATCCAATGTCAGATTGTTCTATCAAATGGCAGCTGTGAAAGACATCAATGTGTGGACATTGCTTTGGTGTGTAGTCATGACAGACTACATCATCAAGTTCATGACTGTCATATCAAAAGCTCTTTTAGCCATGCTACAGCCCTGCTTTCATAATTATCGGCAAAGGGTGAGAAAAAAATTACTTCATGAATGAAAATAACATCCTCTGCTACATTTTGTTGTACTTATTAGAGTCCAAGCTTTGTTTCGTTTTTTAGCAAGGATAGTTTATTTCTGTGAGTCAAAGCCACAGAAAGAAATAGACAAAAATAGAATGAGGGAGGTGCTGCATTGCTCAGTGGATGGGCTGTTGGTCCTGGCAGTGGCCAGGGAATGGCTTTGACTTTGATCAACTTCCAACCTTCCTGGTTATTTTCCCCTTTCTTTTGATTGCTTTAAGGGCTGGGGTGGGTTCTAAATAACCATTTTTGGCTCAAGATGTGGTTTTTAGCTGCTTACTGAATTTGAATATCTGTTATTCCGATTATAAAACTCTATACTCAATAAGAATTTCCTCGAGGATGCACAATAATAATATTATTATTATTGTTTGTTTGTTTGTTTGTTTTTTATGCATTCATTCTTTTGTCATTAATGCGCCTAGAGCCTCATGCATGGGGAAATGTAGCACGGTATAAGTGAGCAAAATTATTATTATTGTTATTTAGAAGTGTTTTCTTATAAAATTTAACCTTTGTGGATTTACTGACTTATGCCTTGAAACCCCCCTGGGGTATAGGCCATTAACAAGGCAACTCCCATCTTCCTCTGTCCGGGGCTGCCTTCTCCAGCTGTGACCATGTCTGGCCCATCTTCTGCCCTCCTGCCTGGAGGTCCCTTTGCCATTTGTTTCTTGGCTGGCCTCTCTTCCTCTTGCCTTGGGGGTTTCATGTAAGGACCTGACGGGTTTATTTTTTTTCCTCTGCTTTCTCATCATATGCCCTATTCACCCCCACTTCCGTGTCCCAATCTCATTGGCAACAGTATTTTGCCCTGTCCTTTGTGTTCACTTTTTTTATGTCCAAAAACTTCTTTGCAGGCAGTAGCTTTCTTTGGTTTCTTCTACTGGTAGATCCTGAAATACTTTCAATTTGTTAGTGAGAGTGATTTTGAATTCTTCCTGCTTTGTTGGGGTCCCAAGAATGATGGTGTTAAAGCGTGCTTTCCTTGCTTCTGCTTTCTTCCACTCCTTTTTCAGTTTCAGTTTGACTTTTCCAAGATGAAGATCTGATCCAACATCAGCCCCTCTCTTGACTCAAACATCCAGGAGTGAGCTTCAGAATTTTTGGTTGGTGCAAATGTGGTCAATTTGTTTCTCAGTGGCATGGTCAGGTGATACCCATGTTGCTTTGTGGATTCTCTTGTGTGGGAAAATGCTTCCATCGATGACCAGTATGTTTTGTGTCCCCATTATTTCCTCATCATAGGCAGTATTATTGCTTCCCACCTTGGCATTAAGTTTCCCATCATTGTAGTTATGTCTTTCTCTGGGTAAAGGTTGATGATACTCTCGACTGTCATAGAAATCCTGCTTTTTTTCTTCATCACTATCATTTGTTGGGGCATAAATTTGAATATGAAGTTTACTTTTCTATATATTGGTTTAATAGCTGGCTGTTAAGATTCTTGGGCCATGAGGTTCTCATCCGATTATCGACTTCTGTGCAGTTTGTGACAGCATAATAGCAACTCCTTCAGTGTGGTGTGGGTCTTCCTCATTGTGACGTGAGTGAAGCAGGAGCTCTCATCCAACTCATGTGTTCTCCTGATCTTAACCATCTATTTTTTTTTTTACTGATACCCAATACTGCAATGTTATTTTTGAGCTTTTCAGCTGCAATCTCTGTGGTCTTCCTGCTCTGAAACATAGTTCTGACATTCCATGTTCCTATAGTGCTTGTGATCCTTGAAAGAGGAATTGGGTTCTGTCTTATAGTTTCCGAGTGGCTCCGGCTTTCAGCATTTGACATCATGGGTGTCTGCGAAGACGGAGGAGAGGGTCTTCCCCTCTCAGGGCATTAAAGGATTTAGGTTTCCTTGTTGACATTTCTGTAGTATTTGTATTTTTTAGGGTGTGGAGCAGCTAACCCCACACCCAACCTCCAATCCAGAGGGCCTGGCGACTCATTTCAGGAGTCACATCCTGAGTGACCATTTAATGGCCTCCTGCGACACACTGGCCTCCTCTTGGGACTGTTCTTGCTCTCCTCTCTGCTGAAGAGACCCTGGTTCCCACATAGGGCTTTTGTGGTGAAATATCAATGAAAATTTCACTCACAATCACTGAAAATAATCAAATTTACCTGTCTCTTGAAGGTTTATTCAGTGAGTTTAGGAGATTGTCGTTATTTTATATCGATATGTTCCTCCTTGCTCTCGACACTGTTTGGGATCACCCCAGCCTGCTCTTGCTTATCATAACACACCTATTTATTATACTCCCCTATTTTAAACAAGTGCATTTGGTTTCTTACCCACTTCATCAAGTTGGGAGGTTTTCATGTAATCCTTGACTTGAAAGTGGCTTCTTTCACTCCTGTGGTTTGTTCACTGGCTCATCACATGAGCCTGCGAGTGCGAGCTCTGTCACTACGATGAGATATTCATTCTTGGGTCAAGGTCATTGGTCACACAGTAACGGCTGGGCAGGAGGCATGCATATTTCTTTATACTTTCAACCCTTCAAAGGAGGAAAATAGGAACAGCTGGGAAAGAGGGTTATCTAATGTATCAAACAAAACTTTGAAACTTCTAATGTGTTTTTCTTGATATTCACATTTTGAGCACCTTTCTCCCTAAGGCTTTTTTGGTTGTGAACCAATTGACTTGATATTACACACAGCTTTTCTTTCAATGATATATGAAAACGAAAAGCATCCGTTTTTCTATATTTCTTTTGTGATTTTTTGAAATTGACATTGATTTGGTTAAAAACAGGCAAGAATTGATTGAGTTCCTTATTTTTTTTAGATTTTAAAGATTTTTCTAAACAAAACAACTTCATGTACTGGAAAAAGGGATACATTTCATTCTTTTCATATCATCAAAGAATACACAGGATAAATTTGAAATCCATATATTTAAATCTGTCGGAGCCTTAGGTTTTTTTTAAATGAGCATCTTAGGGGGTTTCAGACCCAATATGGAAGCGCTTTCAATGGTTCCTCTAATTTTTTCTTTTATTTTTCACATGGTTTCCCCTAATTTTAAAAAAAGTCTCACTTCATACTTTAGAAAATTATTCTCAGGACCTGCCCTTCCCCTTCACTCATCTCTACACTCACCATACTCTTTTCTTGTCATCTCCTTACTGTGCCAGCTCTTTCTTAATTTTTCATATCCCTGAGGTTAACCAACTTTCAAATTGTCTAAAGATTTGATCAGTTTACTCATCTTTATATTTTGTGTGTTAAGTATGCTTTATCTAGCATTAGTTTTCTTATCATGCTATCAACTTTGTCATCTTTTCATAAAACTAGTTTTTAAAAAAAATTTCAGTTCATTTATAGCTTGTTGCGGTAAGTATCATTCCAAAGAACTATTTTATGAGCACCAGGCCTTTTACACCCAATTATCTCATAGCTGGGTTGTAAATCAAAGGGGGACATAAAACTTAATTGGTGTCTCAGCAAGAGCAAAGCACTGGGAGTTTCGTCATGAACCAACCGATGAAGACATTTACCCTCCACTGTCCTTGGTGGGTCTACTTCTGTCTCTTGTCTTTTAGCAAGAGCTATCAGCTTGCTTATTCTAACAATATGCACTCTCTCGATTGCTCTCTTTCACAAACATACATACACTGATATTTTGTTTATTGTGCCTTTGTGTTTGTGTGTGTGTGTGTGTGTGTGTGTGTGTGTGTGCTTTTGTAATAATAATAATAATGTAGTTTATTTCTAACGCGCCTAATCCACTGGGGCGGCTCGAGGCGCACAAAAAAAATGTACAATGTCCATTATCAATATAATATAGTACATGATATCATTTATTATCAAAATATATGGGAAGGATTTCGAGTCAGTCTGGCATGCATAAAATTCAATATGATACCCTCCTGTAAATGACAATAAAAATTATGTATAAGAAACCACTATTCATCTAAGAAACATCTGATGGAGTGTAATTTTTATTGTTTTTTAATAGCGCTGTCACTGTCAGAGACTCCCTGCCGTAAGGACTGGTGAAGGGAGTTCCAAACTGTGGGAGCTGAATGGATAAAAGCACAACTGCCAAAAGATTTAGATCCTTTTTTTGGGCAAAGATAATAAGAATTTGTTGGCAGACGTTAAAGAACGGGTTGGATTATAAATACTCATTAGATTTTTCCTTGTAAATCGTATCTCTGTCAATTGTCTGTGAGAGATGATATTTTTTTCCCTTGTAAATCATCTCTCTGTGAAAATGTCTCCGTTAGGGTCAAATTGTATCTGCCCTTTTAACTCATCTATCATCTTACTTTCCTCTTGGGTGCCTCTATGACCCTCCTGCATCGTGGTGCCCTAAAACCAACAACAACAAAAAAAACTATTTAATGTCATTTTCTGTCAAGGTAAAGTATTATTGAATTTGATAATTTTTTATGCTGTGTGTCTGACAGGGCAAGTATTATCTCCTGATAGAAAGTATATCCCAGTTGTATCGTCAATCTGTCACCATAGTGCCATGGATATTTTATCTCAATGACTCAACCCGAACTAGTTTGTGGTTTGCTTTCGTCACGGAAGCTGTCTACTTAGGTTTCAAGGTGAGAGAGGGTTTTTTTTTTAGTCGAAATGATGCCTGTTTAATTGCTTTTTTATCTTCATTTTTATCTCCTCTGTTTACAGACCATTTTTAGAAAACATTAAGCCTTACCACTCTGAATTTATTGGTTTGAGTAAGTTAACCTGCTTTCAATGTTAGACTTAATTGTAAGCTCAATTATACAAAGAGGAATAAATGAAGAGTAATAAACAAGGTTTTTGTTCCATCATTGCACGAAAGTTTTACATTTTTAGCTCATTGTGTTTGGCTTTGTTCTTTCCTCCTTCAGGGATGGTCCATGTGGAAATCTGCTCAGTTTCTGTATTCATCATTTCAACAATTCCAGTCACATACTGTGAGTTTTTATGTTTAACAAAAGCATTTGAGTAAAACTGGTGGTAAGAAGACTTCTATCTTTGGATCATGTGTTTCAGTATACGATATATATACCATAATTCTCGGACTATAAGCCGCTCGTCGACCCTGCAACTAATAGTATGGAGCGGCTCACGCTAGGATTTTTTTGTGGATCAGTCATCCCAAGTGCTAAAAGATAATTTTGTTTACAATACTTGGAGAGCTCATGTTTGGTCTAGTGCCTAAACTAACGGATATTTTCAGTAAATTCATAAAACTACTGATTTTGACCGCTTGAGAATATGCGATAGGCTGCTAAATGGTCTAAGAGTTTTTAGATTTGACAGTCGAGTCATTTCAAAACAGCTTCTGTAGACTGGTTGGGTATATAACATAAAACACTGTACGGTTACCGTAACTACCTACTGATTGTGGGAAAGAATTAACACTGTATGGAAGCCATAAGTATATAGTTGGTTTTTTATCTTAATTTGATTGTATAATCCATGAGTTTATGCCCACTGTCTCGAATTTTTCAGGACTGTCCCGATTTGATATTTAGGGTTTTAACATTAAACAAAATATATATATATATATACATAGTTGTTTATTTTAACGAATTCAATTGGATTCATTCACAACTTTGTACGGCCTACGGGTGAAGTGTCCCAATTTGGGTTTTCCTAAAGTAGGCAGGTCTGGCCTTGCACAAAGTTCTGAGGTCTTGAATTTTGAGATTGCTTTTGACTGGGAACACTGTATTGTTTCCATAGCCAAAGGAGCTTAATGTGATCAGTTCTGGGGCTAAAACTTTGTCAATATTTAATGTAAAACATTTGATTAGATAGGAAAATCAACATGAGTTGAAAATGAGCAGATTTGTAGATTGAGTGTTAAATGGATCTAGCTTAAAATCTTCTTCCAGTTTTTCTAGACAGTTTCACATATAAGGACCTTTGCTTTATCAATCACTAAGTAAATTGTTGTGTTCTATAAATAGTATGGATTGTGATATGATCTCTTTTTCCTCAAATAGTCATTTGGAAAGAAGCCAAGTTCTACCGACCTGTTAGAGCGAGGCAGCCAGTGCCCTATATGTCAAGATTCTGTCAATGAGCCTGTGATGCTGCAATGCAAAGTAAATTCCCCTAAATATTCCAAGTATAATAATAATAATAATAATAATAATAATACATAACACTTATATCGTGCATTTCCAGTACTGGATAATGCTCAATGCGCGTTGCAATAAGGAAGACATTGAACTATTCACCTATTACATCGTGCCACATATTGTAGAACATATTAACAGCAACAAGAATGACTGCTCTCTCTCTCTCTCTAATCCATCTCCTTTCACACAACCACTCCTTACAACCCCTTTCTATACCTATTGTCCCCCGATTAGCCTGTTGTGATCGTCATCTACCCCCCTGGAGGCCCAAGGCGTCCGTGCAACCATGAGCCTTTCAGCTGTCTCTATCCCATACTCCCCCATCACCACCCACTCAACACTCCTACATCCCCCCCCCCCCCCCTTTCGCTCCTCGTGCTTGTGTCTTGCATCCTTGTATTTAACCTGATGTCCGTCTCATTCGCCCTCATTTTTCCACGACCCATTGATTTCATTACCACGATCCCTCCACATTACTGATTTGTGTTTTGTGTTGTTTGTTTGTCCTGTTGATGAAGGGGTAACCCAAAACGTCCAGTTTACTTGTTCTTTAGTCCTTACAGAAGCTTACATACTACGACCATTCTCAATATTTCTATAGCTATTTTATGAGTTTTTATTAAATTAATTTTGGTTTGATACCAAATTAGTTTTATTATCATTTGGTAGTGACTGGGTTAAATGCAGATTAAGATATAGTGAGTCATTTATTGTTTACAAATAATGTCATGTGTAATGCTCAAATAACATTGTTTTGTTTTTATGAGTTTTTTGCCTGAATTTGATAGATTTGATTTCATATTTCTCATAGCCAATAGTGTTTTTAACCATTTGGCATAGAAAATTCTACAATATCTTTATCACTTGATGCATCATTCACTTGCAGCACATCTTCTGTGAACAATGCGTCTCCATTTGGTTTGATCGTGAGAAGACATGTCCAATGTGCCGAGCCCAAATCACCACTGAATCTCCGCTGTGGAAAGACGGAAACACGAGTGCCCACCTCCAGTGGCATTGACAATATTCCAAATGGGGAACAGACTGTCAAGGAAGGAACAACTGTGGGATTAATTACAATCACTCACTCAACAGTTGAAGAAGGAGAAAAAAAGAAAGAAGTGGAGTGAAGTGACCCACTTTCAGCATTTCTCGTAGTTTATAAACTAATTTGAGGATTATATTACGGTCGTAATTTTCAATCATGGGTTTCATGTCCCAAAATAAATGCGTAATGTTTTATTTTTTCCTTTTATTTTCCATTGAAAAAACAATTCTAGTTGTCTTTACATCATTGCAAAGTTTTTATTCTTGGAGATGGAAGAGTTTTATGATTTCACATCTCAGTTCATGCCTTACTCTTAAATTTGCTTCAACTCTTTTTGGACTGGCTATACCAGATTTAGTAGCAGAGTACATCTTTCTTATACTACTCCATTACTTATTTACTTAAATTTTTTTACCATTTTATTCCTGGAAATTTCTTTCTTAGTGCTTTTTTTAACTGCAGTTTTTAAAATACATCTACCACATTTTTGTGGTTGGAATATTTACCTTTTTAAAATTTTTAAGTTTTATTTACCCCGAGACCATTCAAATCAATGGACTATTTAAAAAACATTCATTCATACCCAGTAAGACCGATGTAAATTGTTACCAAACAATAAACGAGGTACACTTTGACTTAAACCTTACAGAACTCATTTTATGGCTTAGAAAACTCCAATTCCCCGGATGTTTTGAAAACTAATTATTCCCAACTTTTGTTTTCTTCCTTTGAAAACAAAACTAGCCGTGTTGACACCATTTTTCAGTTTAAAAATTCAATCTCAAGTCATACATTATCATCAGCTTATGGGATTTTTTGTGTTGAGGAAAGATTTATTTTTAAAAATTGTATTTTCAAATCTAAAACTGTCATTGAAAAGGGCATTGAATGATCTTTACATTTTTATTAGACTTTTTTTTATATTGAAATATAACATGGTTTAAGGGGATCCGTGGATCTCCATCGGCTAAAATATTGAAAATAGGTAGGTAGTTGCTGTCCTGTGTTATCGCTTAGCAGTCAAAAGTGAGGCCGATTCTCTCAACCAGGCAGCGCCAGGCACCCCTATCTTGGACGAGCTCACATAGCGTTGCGACGTCCTCTGTTTCCAGTCGTGTGTTACAACTGTAAGAGCTGTAGGAATGGTCCGTGTATATTGTGTTTCTTGGTAAAGATAGAAGGTCCTTGTTGAGGCATAATGGAAGATAAGTTGGGGAACTGACCGCGGTCTCTCTCTGTCCCAACTCTGAAGTACTCGTCCATTGCCAGTTGCGCTGGAATATCTCTCTCTCTCTTCTCAGGATGTGTACAAAGAGTGTCCAACGAGCAGTTCTGATCTTGCAGCTGAGGGGGGAGCATCTGCATCTCGCATAGAGTTCCTCATTGGAGACTTTGTCTTCCCATGTGATTGCCAGTCGTCGTCTCAGTTGCTTTTTGTTGAAGGCGCCGAGGGAGTCGAATTGCTGTTGGTTTACTCCCCAAGTGGAGCAGTTGTACAGGACAAATCACCATGTGACGGATGATAATGATAATAAAAATGATGATAATATTAGATATAATAATAAGAAAAAATAAGTTACCTCAAGTTCAGTTTTTAGTGGGCATTTGGTGTTGATTAGCTCAGTGCACTGCCCGACCACAGTTAAACTTTGCAAAGGACTGCATGGATCGGTCCTTGTCCTTGATCCTTGGTTAAAAAAGACCAGCCTGCACATGGTTAAAAAGAAATGGAACATACTGCACCAGTCTTTCAAGGGAGTTGTAGATCTGGAGGCGTCTCATTTGGGACAGCTTGTGGTTCCTGATCCATAGTTTTGTCATGCTGTTGTAGGCCGATATGGCCAACGTCTTTCTGCGAGCTATGTCTTAATTCTGATCCAGAAGGCTGCCCAATTTCCGTGTTTTCCTCCAGTCGTCTGAAGTCCTTGGAACAGTCATTTGTTCAGTTTTGCCATTGTTCACCTTTAGGTTCTATTTACTAAGCTGGCTGGAGATGGTTGGAAGATCTTTAATGGCATCTTCATCTTTGTGATAGATGAAATCGACATCATCAGCATAGATCATTTCATTGGGGGATATTGGAAATGAAGAGCTAAGAAGTGTCTTAAGGGATCTTAATGCAGCCTCAAGGTATATGACGAAGAGGACAGGGCTGATGCTGTGGCCCTGTGGGGTGCCATGATTGTGTCAACTTTGGTAAGGTTCTTGCTGGATGAGATGGACAATTATGTCTCAGCCAGGGGAACTCTCAGCAGTTTGATGTCATCTTTTTCCAGGAATGATGAGCAGGTTTCAAGCAATATACCTCTATCGATTGTGTCAAATGCTGAGCTCATATCAATGAAAATGATTAAAACAAATATTGAAATTCGGTTTTCTGGTCATTCTTAAGGGAAAATGTCTGTAGAATCCATTTTCATCGGTTTCAAGACTAAAAAATATGTCTAAAACATCTAAAATTGCCCTTGAATAAGGTAGGGTAAGCGTCAATATGAATAAATAAGTTGAAAATACCCAAACTTTACCACTTGGCAACCGTTCTTCTCTGCAAGGAAACATGGTAAAGTTTGCTATCTTTCAAAACTTTGATAGTGGAACTTTCTGTTTGTTTTATTTTCATTTTAGTCTATAAATGAATCAGGGATTCCATTTACATATTGAAGTGGGCCCAGTACATACCAAAGCCTACGGTGATTCACTGGTCGCAGCACGTGACCACACAGCGAGTTTTTCATTGGCTGAGACCTTGCCAAGCGGGAAGAGGAATCCACTTCTAGTATGTTTCGTATGCCTTGTGATGAGAACATCTACTGCGGTCTCTTAAATCTTTTGAAGACTATTGTATCATGCAATCGTTGATTACAGCTCTTTAGAGGGAGAAAATGTCTTTCAATCTTTCTTTATTTTGTTTGCCATTTTATTTTGTTCTTTGACAAGTCCAAACATACGCAGACCTGCCGTTCATACCGATTAATCAGTATCATACCGATTTTTTGTAGGAAATTTTGGAAAATACCGATTTACCGATTTGCAGTACAGTCATACCGATTTTTTGAATTGGGTGAAAAAAAATTTTCAACAGACCCAGATGGCTTCGCTGGGGGAGAATAGCTTTCCTCAGATACCTTGTGTGATCGTTATGTAGTAGGGGGAGGGGAGGAGACTGATAACAGGTGATGTGGGGCTCGGCTCTGGTCCCTCCGTGAGGCGAGATCAAAGGTGCCTCGCTCGATAGATAAGCCGGGGCCGAAAGCTATCATTTTGGTTCAAGTAAAGCATGCTTAATTGTTGTATCTGCTTTTGGCTTTTATTTAAGACAACCGTGCACGAAAATGATTGAACTGCAGCAATTAATCAACCCCACAGTGGCACGCCAGACTACCTGATACTAGTGCCTCACGCTTTGCTACGCGCTCGACTCAGACCGTTTCGACTACAAACAACTATTCTATTAGATTGTATTGCGGTCAACTTGGTTTCTCATTCTGTACCCTTCGCTCTTGGATTAATTGCTTGTTTTCATTGGTTTTACACTTGGATATTAGTCTATCTATTGGTCAGCCTGGCATGTCCCTTGACCTGTTAGCGGATATCCTGCAGCTAAAGATGAAAATGATTTCGAGGGGTGACACCTGCTTTTATGTTTGTCCTCCTGACCATTTGGTTAAGAGTTGGGCAAGAGTGGAGACGGGGCTTGTGTTTTATGTAGTGTAAATACTGTTTCAATGTCAAATTTTTTCCATCATCATGATTGTGATTGGATTAGGAGAAACCCGTCAACTTGAAAGTAGACTGATAGGCACCGTATCGCAATTCTACGATTCCAGCTGTCATTGGTGAGTCAAACGCTTAAAAATTAGCTTTATACCGATTTTTCCCCTCAAATACCGATTTTTTAAGACGATCATACTGATTTTTTTTTCACTCAAACGGCAGGGTTGCATACGGGTCAAGTTTTTCCTCCTTATTCCTTCTTCTGTCATTCTTGTCTGCTTCTGCTGCTCTGCCAGCCTGCTGATGTTCTTAGTCAAATTAGGCATGGTTATCTTGTGTGTTGAAACGTAGTCTCCAAATTTTGAAATATCATTTTCATACTGTGAATTACTTAGGATTTGATGGCCTACAGTTACTCTGTTTCTGTACTGCATCTGTGTCGATAATATGTGTGGTGGCCTGACAAAAATCAAAATTTTAGTTATTGATGCAGCTGAAAAGTGCTATCATTCCGGAGTAAAATGCAATTTAAATTTTCAAATTATCTAAATTAGTGACAAAGTTACAGACATTTTTGTACCCCAAGTTAAGAAAGTACGAAAACGAGAAAATTGAGTTTAAAGTAGTTTTGCTTTTTATTTCCAATGAAAATAGTGGGGATTTTCACAATATTTGTCATAAAAACAATACGCATATATGGCACAAGGAACTATGTTAATAATCAACATTTAGTATAGGTTTCATTCATATGCAAAAAAAAAATGAAGAGATTTGAATTCTACCATCAATAACCCTCCTCCAGTATTACCGTTTTACTCATTTAGGTGTCCAGCAATCTCTCTCACATCATCGGAGGCCGCCATTTTGTTCTTGACAATGATTCTACAGTATGATGAGTTTTTACAAATTTAGACATGCCAATATTAGGGCGAGGAGCTAAAAATTACGGGTTAAGGCGGGTGTAGCAAAATTACGGCAAAAAATACAGTTTGGCTAAGTGGATGCTTTTTTGTGACAACGGGGAATTTTCAATCTTTTAGAATAACTTTTCCTTTGATTAAGCTGCGATACCAAAGCTTACTATGTAAATAATACAGTATTTACTACAATAATATGATAACGTTTGTACAGATTAGCAGAGCATGTTGTATGTAGTATTGATAAAACAGGCTAGCTAATAGATAGAACAGGAAGTGGAACATTTTAGGCTTGCCTGTAGTATCTTTCGATAGCCCTTACTTCATCTCCAATGCAACAACCTACCCATACTCATAGATCCTGTACTAATTTCAGTACCTCTTGCAGTGTTGGTTATGATCTGAAGGTCTGATGTTCGAGTCATACTTTCTCATCGGAAAAACGTGCAGTAGCGCCCTAAAACCAGCAATAACCAATGTCTCCACTACTGCCTACATTCCTTTTCCCCTCCCATTTGTTCACCCCCGTATTTACCATTCCCTCCTTTCCTTAAATTTTCCCTCACCTACCTGTCACACATAACGATTTTATCGGCATTATGCTAGTCAATCATTCAATTTTTGTCCAAAAAGGGATTCCTTTGCCAATCGAGCGTGAATACCGATCAAGTTGTCAATCATCAACGTCAGGGTCACATTTCAAGCGACAATTTGTAAAATCAAAATATTGTGCATCTGAGACTGTCAACTGAATGAAAATGATGTTTACTTATAAGGCTCGACATATATAGATAGGTCTAGTCTTGTGAGTAGCACTGACAACGCAATGTTGAATGTAAAAGGACATAAAACCAGTGAAATTATGTTATAGTTATAACGAAAATCAACCAATCAGGAATCAGCACCGGTAAACACTAATGAGTTGTTTACTTCCGGTTACGCATTGCATTATTTCAAACACATACGGTTGTTTGGGTTGCAGGCAAGACAAATTTTCAACATTTCCTCCGAATTCGTGATTAATGATGACCGCTCCTGTGTTTCACACGTGTGCTCTGAAAGTAGAGGCAGTTTCCTTTTTCGACTGGCCTCGCTGTTTTCTTTTCTTTTATGCATGCTAACGTAACAGACGGTCAACCGAAGGGTTCATTTTTGCGGGAAGACTATGTTTTGAGTAGATAGCAGCACAGCTAGTTCTGACTGAAGTGATACATTTTCTAACATTGCATAAGGGCGCTGTCAGTTATAATAGCCATATCACTATTACACAATATAGCAGTTGGGCAGTTGGCAGGTCTTTTCCCTCGCATTTTATACCCTCCCCTCCCCTCTCCCTCCTAGTCTCCCCCCACCCTCTTTTCACTTTCACATCCATTCTCATTTCTCTTTCTTCCCAAAATATGCCCTTTTTGATGCTCCTTCTGCCTCATCCATCCCTCTCCCCTTTTCTCATATTCCCCCCTCTTAATTTGGTATTTTGAAGACATGATTGGTGTTTTATGGGAGCCTTGAGTGCTCCCAAAATACACAATTTTATTCCAATTTTTCAAAATGTTCTCCCAGGGGGAACATCTACCCCCGAACCCCTCTCACCAAGCAAGTACACTCATAAGGGATAATTCTAAAATGGTTAGCAAAAAAAAAAATTATTATTAACTTTCTTTTTCCCTTATTAGAGGTGTGTTTGTTGATTAATACGGTCTGAAGTCATTCAAGCTTTATTTTATTGTATGTTGGGGGGGGGGGGGGGGGGGGGGGGGGGGGGGGGGGGGGGGGGGGGGGGGGGGGGGGGGGGGGGGGGGG
>JBCIKM010002916.1:3441-17178 GCA_039654465.1 Melibe viridis
CCCCCCCCCCCCCCCCCCCCCCCCCCCCCCCCCCCCCCCCCCCCCCCCCCCCCCCCCTTTCAATCATTTATCAACTTGTATATTAAAAACACATTTGAAGCATAATGCTGGAGAGATCTGTTCATGCAAATTGGTGTCCTTTATATTATAACCTCCCTTATGGTTGTTGTCTCCCTACAGAGAGATCCGAGAGGTCACCCAGAAGATGCAAGGTTTGGAGAGGCGTGCGGTATGTTCCATAGATAGTGCTTCCTTGTACCATATCCTTGCATCCTTTTTAGAATTATCCTGGCCTTATTTTTGCCCGTTCTCAGACTTCCAACCCTTCAGTGTGTGTGTGGGTGTGTTTTGTTTGTTTTTGGGATTGTTTTTTTATTATGATTTATTTTATAACTTTTGGGGTTTTTTTTGTATTCTGATTTTTTTAGGTACTTATTTCACACACTTCCCATCCAAATCTATGGTTCCGTTTCTTACCTTTTTTACTGTCTTACCTCTCAGCCAATCATACCCCAGAGCTTGCAAACTTCACACTTAAGCACGGGTCTCAATTTTCCACTATATAGCAGATTTCCGCTACCATCCCGTCCCCCGCCATATCTCTATTCTTTGTGTGTATATGTTTCAGACGAATACTTAAGTTTAAGTATGTTTTTTAATTGTTGCATATTGTCATATATGTATGAATATTTTTTATCTTACTAACATAGATGCGTAAGTAAAAGAAAAATTGCCATTATTTATTATTATTATTATTATCATTATTATTATTATTATTATTATTATTATTATTATTACTATTGTTACTACTACTACTACTACTATTATTATAATTTTTATTATTATTATTTCTATTATTATTATTATCATCATTATTACTACTAGAGAGGCCCAGTTCTATGAAAGGCTTGAAAACTTGTACCCTCTGATTGAACTATCTTCTCAAACATGTATAGATGCAACACACCCACACACACTAGAAAAATAAAAAAATGAAACAAAGTAACGAAGTAAGAAAAAAACATCCCATGTAAAACATTAGGCGGACAGTGTTAGTGTGCTATGCTATAATATACTAAGTGTG
Source organism: Melibe viridis (assembly GCA_039654465.1). Taxonomy (NCBI): domain Eukaryota; kingdom Metazoa; phylum Mollusca; class Gastropoda; order Nudibranchia; family Dendronotidae; genus Melibe; species Melibe viridis. The sequence continues at coordinate 4,526 of JBCIKM010002916.1, forward strand.
TGTGTGTGTGTCCCAGGCACCTGTGTCATCTTACCAAGCAACCCTAGCTTCCTTTTGAATGAAACCACAATGGCTTGTGGATTCTCAGACTCTCTATTTTATCTAAATTAGATTTCAAGAGCAAAAATTAAACGGCAATTTTCAGGTCTTAATATTTGTTGAACTCACACCTTTTGATTGAAAAAGAGACACCATTGTCATACTTTCAAAGTGGTTAAGGGTTTAGTTTGGGAGCCTTTCTAATTTCAAGGAAACCAGTTACGAGCATTATTAAATAGTATTAATTTTTATTAGATTTTAACGGTTTGTTTCATGGCATGGGATGTTCCAGGCTGACTACTGCCAGCGGTTTGAGACATCACAGTCGCAGGTGCTCACCTTGCGCAATCGGCTGGAGGAGCTGACAGAGTACGCGAAAGACAGAGACTGCCTGGCCGCAGAGATGGAGCTCAAGGCCAAGAAATTGTCAGAGTCCCTGCAGAGTGCACACAAGGTAATGGTCCACTCAACTATCCCCCCCCCCCCCCCCACATCATGGAAGAGGAGATGGGATCCCAAAAGAGGAAAGTAGTGAATATTTTTTCCTACATAGGACTGTGGCTGACTTGAGATCCTGAACAGAAGGTGGTTGTCATATTGTTGAAGCAGTTTGTGAAATTTCTGGAGCCTGAATTAACTTATTTTATCAGGATAAGAAAAACTTATTGGGGGAGTGGAAAAAGGAGGAGGGGGGGGGGGGGCAAAGGAATTGGGTCAACTTGAAAAATGTCAACGCCAAAAAATGTTTCTGTGTCAATTACAAATGTTTAGTTTTGAGGCTTTTCAACACGTTCAGAAAGGCATGTCTGAACTCTGTTATTGTGATGGACTGATAATCAGGGATGGGGATTCTGATGCTATTTTCAGCATTTGTGGATTTTTTACAAACAGCTGACGCAATTAAATTGCTATTCTTGAAGAACTGTTGTGTTAAAAAACCTAAACTTGAATGGTTTTAGTCATAGTTTGATGATTTTTTTTTTCTGGTCACTCCCCATCCCTATGATGATGGTTTTCTGTAGAAAAGTTGTGTCAATTTTTATGTTGTCAGCCCCTTGACATGCAAGAGTTTTTGTGAAAAATTGTCACTGCAAGTTGCAAAGTTTGCAAACCAGAGGTGTTTCATTCAGTAGACAGTTGTAGAATATGTTTGGAGACCGAGGTTTGGTGAATTCTTTTCTTTTTTTTTTTTACACACAGGGGTTTGGAAAAAATTCTTTTTGAGCAGACGGAGGTAGGGCAAATTTAACACACAGGGGTGTGGTGAAAATTCTTGTTTAACACACAGAGGTGTGGTGAAAATTCTTGTTTGACATGCGGAGGTTTAATGAAAAATTTGTGATACGCTTATAACACTAAAATGAAAGAAGGCACCAAAATCTGTAATCCATGATGATGATGATTTTAAGAATGATAATATAAGTAATTATAAAATAAATTATCACTTTGATATGGATCGTTAATAATAAAAAATTTTCAGGAATAAAGATAAATGTAACAGTATGATGTATTGCAGATTTGAACTTGATCAGAAAATCTGATGTTTGTTGAATGCTGACTGATGACAACCTTTTTTTGTTTCTCCCCAACCTATCGACCCACAGAGGGAGAAAGAGTTAACTGACTCGTTACAAGCTGCCAAAGTGACTATCAGAAAGGTACGTTTTCTTAACCCTTTCCTTATCTCGTCTCTTGTCTTTGGTCTGTTGTTTCTCAGTCAGAGGAGTTTGTAGTTACAAAGTGGCAAGGTACTACTAAAAAGCATCAACACTAATATTATGGACACTACTCTGTAAAAACTTTGATAGCTTAATCCTCGTTTGAATGGGACGTGGAATGGGATTTTTTTTTCTTCTTGAAGACGTTTTCACACTGAAAAATTATTTGTCTCCAGAGAGATAAATGTGTTCACTGTGTTTACAACATGTATTACTGAGTGGTTGGCCTTGCCTCAGCTACAGGATTAAATAACTGATGAGCTGCTGTCATCACTATTCATGGAGGGAAAAAAAATCTGAAGTAGTTTCTCCTGTCTTCCTGGCATTACTTGTCTTGTCTGCTGATTGGCGAAAAGACCAATGCGGTTTCATTATCGTCAACGCTGCGCCTTTCAAGTAGTGACAGCTTTTGTCTTCTCTTTGAATATTTCCATTGGGGACGAGTACATGATTTCTTAGCGCTAGGCTCTCGCACTTGAATGAAGACAACAGCAGGAGCAGGCAGTTCAGTAGGAATGGATAATGAAGCAGATAAAGTGCAGGTCATTGAAAAAACTGCCTCGTATCAAATTTCAAGGTCTGTAGTCTTGTGGTGTTAAAAGTTTTCTGGCCTGGAGAGATTGACCAGATACAGAAATTGCATCACTAAGAGTGAATACAATTAAAGAAGGATGGTAAAATCCAGGAAAGGTGAAATTATTTCAAAATTTGATAGTTGTAGGGTCAAAGTGTGCTCAGAATGTATACAACCAACGCCTATTTTATGTATATCTAGTTATTGACTTTGGAGGCGTGATCCATCATTTTATCATTTTTATCTTTTTTCTTAATTTACAGCTCGTGGAAAAATATGAAACACTGGAAAAGGATCATCAATTGTTGAAGGTAAAAATGAAACATTTAGATTGTATTCTCTTAACTCTTGGTTTCCCATCTTAGATTCATAACAGAAAATATGCATTTTTTCTCATTGCACCGTGCAGGTTTATTTTTCAGAAATTTTATGCTTGTTTTGATAAGAAATCAAAAGGTGTTAAAATAAACTGCCAACAAATTATTCCCTTTTTGTAAAAAAACACAGCCTGCAAGAACAGGCCCTCACACCATATTTTGTGGTGTACAGTTGCACGGTTTAGGTAATTAGCCTTGCCCAAATGTACGTCAAGTTTACTTTATTTTGGATATAAATTTGATTTGCTGAACCTTTTTCAATTCTCTTATGTTATTTTACAAAAATCATTTTATAACAGATTTTTTTCATCCGGGTTTTTTTCTTTTAAGGATTCCTATAAAGACCAGGAGGAGAGTCTGTTTGCCTCCAGGAAAGATCTGAGAGACGCTAACAAGTAAGTTTGAACTCTTGGCGGTTACCCTGGAGGTTGTAAGGAGATGATTTTTTTAAAAGCTTTTATTTCATAATATGCAATGCTGTGCAGTCTTTTGATTTTTTTGGGACAAGAGCAAAAAATATCAACAACTTGAATCTTAATATTAATATATATATTTTTTTATCTTGGATTACAAATTTCATACATCTATCTGCATATTTAGTCTGTGACCGGACAAGTTTCTCTGAACATACCCAAATGAGTAGGACACCGTTCTGACCAGGAGATGAATCTTGTGTGTGGTGCGGATTCCAAACTCCAAAACTTTGAGAAAATTGTGTTGTAGCTACTGTGTCCTTGCAAGAAGTGCACTGATCATTGATATTTAAAAAAGAAATGAAGAATGCAATAAACCAACCATTTGTCTTGAGAATAATTGATTTAAAAAGGCAGCCACACCTTATTTTGAAAAATGCAGAAGTCTTGTGTAACTCATTTTGTTTTCTATATGGCAGTTATGAGTTCAACAAATATGCGTTTAAGAACAAATATGTTTGAAATCAAAATAAGAAGACTCTATGGGTCATTGATAGTCCTGTCCACTGTCCCATAAGCTTTAACACAATTGATGATTTTATTCCTGAATCCTTTATAGTGATTTGAAAAACTGACTAATGGAAATAACTTTGGGCAGGGGTATTTTTGTGTTTGTTTTTGTTCCCCATGTATTTAAAGTATGGTCTTCCTTTTGACAACAAGAATAGGAGCATCATCTTAATTCATTCACGTTTTTTCTTCTTTCTGTCCACAGTAAGATATCTCGCCTGGAGTTGGACCAGAAGCAGCTGCTCCATGAGAAAGACCTCATCAAACACGAGCTGACTATGGCACGCAGGTGTGTGGCTGGCTTGCTTGCTCTCTTCCTTTAGGATCACAACGTATTATTTGCATAGTATCGTTTGAGAGACAGTGAAAGATCTACCTTGATAAGTCCTTTGCTTTTTTGAGGTTCTGTATTTTCAGCTGGTCCCGTTTTGATTGGATGGGTTTTATGAATGAGTCGTTGATCTTTTATAGGCAATTTCTAGGTAACAAAATTTTTAAAAATAGTTTTGTCATTGACGTAATTGTTTTCTGAAACATTAGGGGGGGTGGGGGGGAAGAGGGTATGCTAAAAAAGAATTATAAGTTATAACCAATTTTATCATCTCAGAACTTTATATTGCCACAAAAGTTGTCCATTTCTGGAATTAATAAGTCATAGCCTTGTTAATTCCTCCAACAGCTCCCCAACCCGGACTAACTTTGAAGAGGCCCTGCAGAATGTAGGCAACCATCGGGTCAGCCCCACCAGGCAAATTGGCACGGACCCTCCTCCCCGGGGGATTGAAAGGTTCGTCTCTCTCCAGTTTTATTAGTCCAATGTCATATGGCCTTTCCTTCTCTGTGTGCTTAATGGCTTTTGTTCTTGTTGGGTATTCCTTCTCTTTGTAAAAGTCTTTCAAAAGGAGAACTATATACAAACTATCACGCCAGTCAAAAGTTTTGGTGCAGACCAGGCATCATGGATCACTCTCTCATCATAGAGATTAGAAAAATGTCTTAGACTGCAAAGTCTTAATGGTTTTGCTTGTAAGAGGCAAAAAATCAAAATGTAATTTTTATTTTATTATTTTTATACTGCACCAGTCTGTAAACTTTTGTTTTTATTGTAAGAAAAGGTGTAAGAATTGCACATTATGCATTTTTTTGCTAAATTTCTTAGTTCTCTGACATGTAGGATTATTGTCCTTGTTTTCAATTTTCATAATTACTCGTCTTTACTAATAAAGTCCAGGAAAGGGGTTAAAAAGGTAAAAAAACTGATCATTTTTTGTTTTGTTTTTATTGCTGTCTTCCTTCAAATGAGCATCAAGCCTCAAGCTTGCAACAATCCAGGAACCTCAGCATCTTGGGTTATTACCACATTCAGTCAAATTTTGTGTGATTGGTAGTTTTGGGGTTTTGCATCGTAAAGTATTCAAGAATCATTCATTTAAATACCCTGCAATCATTAAGCTGTAAAAATAATTTTTGATTTGTTTATTTTGAAGTTATTTCAACCTTGATCCCTCCAAAAGTTACTCGCTTTCGCTCGAAAGTTTATCAAGAATACTTTTTTCAATTGCTCTGTTTACCAATGGCACCCACCCCCCCATTCAACAAATACCTAGCTGGATTCTTAAACTAAGACTTAAATTTAAAACGAAACAGACTGCTTGATGTTTCTGCTGACATAAAATACATTTCAGAAACTTACTCTTTCAATTTTGGGGCTATGGGTTTTATATCAAACTCCCTTTTCTCGGACTGCCATGCATATGTTTCCGACCATTATCATGAACTATCGTTTGTAATGTCTAGCAGAGCATTGTCAAGGAAAAATCTTTTTTTTATGCGTCTGTGGAGGCAGTGCCATAAAAGCCTGTTATTGTTATTCTTCTCCCTCTATCATCCAAATCAAATAATAGAATCCACCACGAATCGCCCATGGAGAGAGAAAGAGGCCACCATAAAATGTCCTCCAGCCTCAGCCCACCGGACTCTGAGGAGTCTAGCGGCACCGAAAGCCACCCGTCCCCCATCATCAAAGCAGAGCGGGAACTACAGCGGCTCAGAGAGTCTATGGCCTTCAATGGGCAGGAAGAATTTGTGCCCAAGCTCCAGCGCAAGTTCTATGGCACAGACCCGGCCCGACCCTCCAATGGTCTTAGCAACAAAGGGATTTCTGGTACACATGCTTACATGCACTCTTGAGGGGTCTTTTTTATTTGACCATTTAAGAAAATTAAAAAAAGAATACTAAAAAATCACAATCAGACAAAATTCACGTGTCAAACTAAAAGAAGACATGTTTTCTATACAGCCTCTTTTCCTTCCATAGACAGGCTTAAAAACACAATCATCTTAGCCTGAACATTTTTAATTGGCTCCTCAAGTAAAATCACAAAAAAAATATTTTAATCTTGGTGGTGAAGTGGGTTAAGACTATTTTCAGGACTGTATCAGTATTTTAGTTTTTACTTAAAAAGTTGTCTTATTCCATAAATAATAAAGTCCTATGGTTGCTAGTGAGAGCACCTACCTTACAAAATGCACCCCACTGTACACTCAATGACCTTCTTGCTCATAACTTCAAACAGTCATGTGGTTATCCTCTCTCTCTTTCTCTTTCTTACTCCCTTTCTCTCTCTCTTCCTCACTCTCTTTCTTACTCTCTTTTTCTCTCTTTCTCTCTCTTGCTCCTCCTCCTCCCCCCCCCCCTCTTTCTCTCTCTCTCTCTCTCATTTCTCCCTTCCCCCAATCCTCTCTACAGGGCCATCTGTGTCAACACCTAGCCGTCCTGCCTACAAGACAGGCATCTCTCTTCAAGCACCAAAGAGTTCCTCTCCTCGAGACAAGAAAGGGCTCCGCAGTCAGACCAATGACATGAATGGCCGGTTGAGTGCCCCGGCCAGTAGCTCCAAGCGGGGGAAAATCCCCAAGGACTACGACATGGGAACCACCACAGACCATAGACCGGCTGTCAGGAGTAAGGGTAAAGATTTTTTTGAGTTTTTTTATTTTGTTTTTCTTTCCTTGGGCAACCCCTTTTCCCTCAGAAACTCTTTCCATGCCAACAGATGCACACTGTGCCATCACAATGACAGCTGCACATCAACGGACGTACACTGCATCATACAGGACTGTTCCATTTTAGTGAAGCCCACAGTTTTTAGAGTATCTAAACAAAAGTAACTTTTGCATCTTCACAAAGGAGAGAGTCTTGACTTTATTTTGAAAGCATCTCACACTTGATAAAGAAATATTGGTAGTTTAACTGATAAAAATAAGTCTAGATTCTTTTATTTTTGCAGTGCATTGCATTAGAAGCTACAAAATGTCTGCCAACGTTTAGATTGTTCCCAGTTTGCAATGCACAAATAGATGTTTATTTATCAAATTAAGCCTGTGATTGGGTTTCTAGTCAAATCATTAAGGATTATTCTGAGGTTAAATCGAATTTGGACAGACTTTGTACAGTTACAGCTTTTGCATCATCTGCTTCCATTTCCTCATTTTCATTGAAGTTCCGTCACATACCCCACCTTACATAATTGATCGTATTTTTATTTCAAGTTGTAGTTTCTTCTTGGAATGAGGTATGTGAGTCCATAAATAAATTTTGAATGGATTAACAAGGCTGAGAGTATGTTGCTTTATGGATATCAAAAATCTATTGGCGAGTTTGATAATTGTTTTGTATAAAAATAGAGCACATTTTTTACACAAAAAAAACCATTGGCATGGATGAGTTAAATTAGTTAGATAAGCATGGTTCCCTCAAGGCAGGGGTTCCCAGCTGGTGGGTTGGGACCCGATGGGGAGTCTCATAGCATTGGTAGGGGACTTGCAAAGCCTTGGCTAGGGTGTCTCGTAGCCTAACAGGACATTGCCACTGCTGATAGTAAACCTCATGTAAAGGGTCGCATGGCTTACAAACTTTGGTTGAGGGGATCATGAGAGCCAAAAGGTTTGGAACCATGACTTAAAGATATGCAAGGTGTGCCCTTCCCTTCCCTTTCCTTCCTCTACAAATTGCTATCAATTATATCTGCTTTGTCCAAACCCATTGTATTCTTGTAATTCATCTGTATCTATACTCAATTCACTGCCATTTCATCTTCATTGTTTACTTCATCCCAAGGTGACCATATCGCCTTCATTAGCTCATGGCAGTTGCTTACTGAATTGCCAACAGTGCCCGTGAATTTTTGCATCGACTACTGGCTGCTCTCATCATATTTTGCATTTTTGATAACTTTAATTGGAAGTTGTGAAAAAAAACCATCTTAATGCACGATGAATGGTTTTAAAAATTATCAAGTAATATGTAAATTCAGAGTTTCTTCTCTTACCCTTGTAATCTAAAGGTTTCTGAATTATCAAGGTGGTAGTGATCTAAGGGCTGATCATTTACATCTTCTATCCTATTATTATGTTTTTGCTGATGAATTTTTCAGGTGAGAAATCCAACTATTTCTCCTTCAATATTGATAGAAAATGTAGGCCCTGCAGATTGTTTACAGTCGGTTATTTCTACTTGTGAAATAAGTGTATAGGGCAAATTGTCCTTGCAATGTCTTCATCATGTTTGTAGGCTGCTGTCGATGGGTTGTTCTTTTTTGTTTGTCTGTGTCTCTCATCCATGAGGTTTGCATTGTTAAATACTTATTTTGCAATTTTTATTTTTTGTTCTTTTAATTTGTTTCCTCCAGAGATGCATTTGATATTATGATAGGTTGAAGAATGAGGTGTTCTTTCATGAGGCAAACTTAATGTAAAGATAAGATTTGGTTGAGTGTCATGTTCATTAACATCTGTTGTTGTATTCGGCATATTGTTCAGTCTCACTCTTTTCAACTAAACTCTTCATCTCTGAGAACTTTCTTGTTTTGCACTGTCTTTTTGTAGAATCTGCCCAGGAGAACTGCATGACAGGGGAGGAGGCCATCAACTTTGTCAAGAGCGGGGAAATCATTTCCAGGCCGGCCTGGGAGGACATGTACACCTCCATGGCCCCTGCGAGGTCAAGGTCGTCCAGGCTGTCCAAGAGCGACGACAAGAAAAACGTCTCAAACATTTCTGATACGGCAAGTAACATATTCAATCCTATCCAACCAATATTGTCGCAGCTTCAGTGTGTAAAATGAACGCAAAATTACATATAATCTGACAGACCAACTGTCTGCTCAGACACAAATATTTGAGATCTTTAGGCTGTTATTTATTTCCTCATTGAATGTCAAAAAAGAAAGCTATTTCCACTGTATAAGTACTTCTATATCCCTGGCACCCTTTTGAAAATTCTAAATTTTCACTGTTTTTCCATGAGCTGCTTTTTGTTTTTTGCAAGGTCGTTAACTTTTATGTATAGATTTTTTTGGTGCAGCTGTCAATTAATGGTTACTTTAATAAGAAGCCTATGAAGTTGTTCTTATCTTTCTTTTTTTCTTCTTTTTTTTTGTTGTTTTTCTTTAAAATGTCAGATGAGAGACATGTCTTTGAGAGAAAGATTACAAAGCATTGAAAGCCTGGAGAGAAAGTATGATGACATGATAGCAGAGAAGAGAAAGGTTAGTTGGGATGTTAGCTATAAGTCAAAGTAAGTTGTAAAAGAACCCTATGAAGCTGGCACTGGAAATAAATGACAATATGAGAAATTGGTCTAGAGGCATAGTGCTGAGATGAGTGAAAGCCAGGAAAAAAACAAACAAACCTAGGAAGGTTGGAAGTCATCTAAGGAGGGAATGGAACCAGGGGACTGCCACAGCAGTCATTGCCTGGCCACTTTCAGGACAGTGAGCCTACCAATCAATGAAGTTAATACACTAGACACTTGAGAGCCAGTGCCTATCAATCATGATGTTATGTTCTTACCTTTTTTTAATTATGTTATCAAAAGGACGAATTGCCTAAAGGAAAATTAAAGATTTCTATTCTTGTCATTATCATTTTTATCCCACATCCTCCCCGCCCCCTTTCAACCTTCCTGTTTAGTATGAGGCAGCCCTGAGTAGGGTGAGAGGTCAGAGCCAGCGACGAGAGAAGGAACGGCTTGAGTCGGAACTGGACCGCCTGGACAGAGAGCTGGGCTCGGTGCGCATGTCCTTGAAACGCTTCCATGTCCTCAAGTCCAGTATCTAGTCGAGCTGGTGGAGTCTTGTTTCATTGCATGTCAGTACACGGGCATTATGTTATCTCAACAGTAGAGATGGTTAACAGGGGACGACAGCCTAGTTGTTCAATGACATCTTACTTATCATACTAATATTACATTGCAATTCATTTGTCATCCGAGGAGCTCACATTTATTTCAGCTGAAATTCTCACTGCAGCAGCCTGATACTGTTTTGAGTACCTAGTGGAAATATTCTTCTAATCCATCGCTGAATGCGGAGTGACTTTGGTTGTTTTTACATAGTACTCCTACTGCTGGGATCATTCGTGAAGATGTTAAAAGAAAGGGAATCTGCAGTTCATTACATGGAAATGGACATACAGGGTGGTTAAAAAATTGACACGTTTTTTAAAATATTTCTCACAGTACAGCGCACTACCTTTGAGTTCCCATTTGAAAGTTTTATCAAACAAATTCCTTTGGAATGAACTACATTTCATCCAGAGTTCGATTTTTCTTGCTCATCATTTCACCAGGTTATATGAAAACAAATATGTCCAATTTTTTGTCCAACCACCCTGTATTTTTTTTTTTTGTACTTTAGGTATTGACTATTGTGTGGTAGTTGGAAGTGAAATAATCCATCAAGAGATTTGGAGTTGATGGCTGTATTGGGCTTTGCTTTGAGTTGGAGGTTCAGTGAGACAGTATTCAATGATGGCAGGAAAACTCAATGGAAAAGGATGACAAAGATAAATGACACAAGACACAACTGACATTGTGGTTGTAGGATGCACAAGGAGGAGTGAGAGAGAGTATGTTATTTTATGTTATCCTCATCCCTTCATATCCCCTTAGCAGTGTCAGGACCCAGCTACAAGGAGCTGAGAAAAACTCTGGATCACAAGAAATAATACAGGCAGAGGATGAGTCCGCCATGCCTAATCTTGCTTGGCAAAATGAGAAAGACATGAGGTATTACTACTCGATATTATGCCAAACAAGAGTTGCTGTTGCCTTGTGGTATTTGCTTATTGAGCCAATTTACCACAGGGTAAATATCATGAAATGCAGCTTAGTGTTGTGAACAGAATAGAAAACATTCATCGTATCCCACTGACCCTCAAGTTTCTTTGTAATGACAGCTTCAGCAGAGAGTTAGTCTTACTTAAGAGGGTTTGGGTGGGTTGGTTTTTAAATTTTTATTAGTTACAGATTGTGTGTGGATGCCAGGTTGCCACAAATTGCCGGCATGCCATCAAAATGACCATTCTGGTTGCTCAGCTGTGGTAAAAAATCACCAAAGCTGCCATTAAAATGATTCCAGCAAAAGAAGTTTTTGTGCGGATACCTAGGTCTAATTGAAGTGTGTACACAGGTACATAACACTCACATTTTTGGTATTTATTGGTGGCCAGACAAGACTGGGCTTCAGGTTTTTTCAGCTTTATCCACTGGCACCCATAGTTGTGTGATTTCAGCCTTGCAAAGTTTTTTTATTTTTCTTCGGCCTTGCAAAGTTATTTTATTTTTCTTTGTTTTCCATTGGGGTATTGATTGGTATTTTTTGGTGGACAGGCAAGACTGGGCTTCAGGTTTTTTCAGCTTCATCCACTGGCACCCATGATTGTGTGATTCCAGCCTTATGAATTGAATTTCTTTTTCTTTGTTTTCCATTAGGGCTTTGTTTGATTTTTCCCTTGGTTTTCAATCGTGTGATTCCAGCATGAGAGAATATTTCTCTCTTCAGAGGGTGATTTTGGTGGTTGCCTTTTTTGTCTGTTTTTATGTTTCCCATTGTTTAGGGGTTTTTATTTTTGTCCTCTTGCTTGTTTAGGTGCAAGAGGTCAGTGGGAGTGATGAATTTTATCATGTCTTTATGTATTTAGTATTCATGTTTCATTGGCATGTTGATATGCTTCAAATCCAAACTTGTCATAGTATTTGTATTGTTTGGAAGTAAAGTACTCTTGTCTTGCCTTCTTTCCTCTGTGCCTCCCACCAAGAAGGAAAAATATGGCAATGTTTTCAGGGATGTAAATTTTTCAGAATTATTATGATTTCCATTTTTTCTTTTTTGAATTTTTCCCTTTTTTGATTGATTTACTTTTTAAACAATTCAATTCATATCATATATATTATATTAGAAAAATTTCTTTCTGTTGGATATTAAGCTAAGTGCAGTCATGTATCTAATTTAGATGCACAGAAACACAACAATCTCAAACTTGTTGTGTGGATATTGTTTGCCTTACTATTTAATTCAGCACCAGTATTCCCAATGGGGGTCATTGGGAGGTGCTAGAACTAGAACTAAAATTACGTGTCTCTCTGCTGGAGGAGAAATTAGAGTTTTCTAGGGATTCTCTAGCAATTCTCAATCCATTTGTATCTCCTCTATTAATAAACAATGTTGCCATGATTTTTTTTTTTTTTTTTCAGAAAAAAGCAGCTCTCAGTTTATAACAATATTTTTTTTTTTTATAATGGTCAATTCTGTTTTAATTTTTATTTCATTTTAAAGATATTGTCTGTTAGATCTGTTAGGAAATATCCAAATCAAAGAATCCCTGTCCTCACATGTCTTCCCCTACATCCACCCCATATTTGGGTTTATTATTTATGACTGTTGTTGTTTTATTCCTTTTTTTACAGCATATTTTAACTCTGTATGGATTTTTATTGTTGCCAACACAGCCAGTGTCAAATATAACTATAACTATAAACACAGTTTTTAAAGTTTCTGGTCAAGCCAGGGGTTTTTTCTTTTTTTTTTTTTTTTTTTTTTCCTTTTCCCTGGTCCGCCCACTTTTTTTTTTTTTTTTTTTTTTTTGGGGGGGGGGGGGGGTTCAAATCTTCCCCAAAAAG
>JBCIKM010003027.1:1011-17173 GCA_039654465.1 Melibe viridis
CTCATCAAACAAATTGTTCCATGCACTCATCACACGAACTATTCCACGCACGTGTTCCATGCACTCATCACACGAACTGTTCCATGCACTCATCACATGAACTGTTCCATGCACTTATCACACGAACTGTTCCACGCACTCATCACACGAAGTGTTCTATGCACTCATCACACGAACTGTTCCATGCACTCATCACACGAACTGTTCCATGCACTCATCACAAGAAGTGTTCCATGCACTCATCAAACAAATTGTTCCATGCACTCATCACACGAACTATTCCACGCACGTGTTCCATGCACTCATCACACGAACAGTTCCATGCACTCATCACACGAACAGTTCCAGGCTCTCATCACACGTTCCATGCACTCATCACACGAACAGTTCCAGGCTCTCATCACACGAACTGTTCCACGCGCAGTCCGAGGGCCAGAAGATTTTTCTTCTCCTGTGTGTCTTTTGAGCTCCGGTGTGTGTTGAGTGCTTTGTTTTTTCAAATGTCTCTGATGGCGCTATTTCAAGTTGATGTCTAAATCTGTATGGGCCGCTGACGAGAAGCCATTGGTTATCAGTCGTTGCCCCTTTCCTTCTTTCCTTTAGAGTTTGACATTTCAGGATCTTTGCAGTTACGCCCCTTGTCGTTCCACAATCTCTCACCACGAATCTGTCAGCTGTCCTTAGTACTTGTCGTTGTTGTTGTTGTTGTTGTTGTTGTCGTCGATGTTGCTGTTGTCGTCGTTGTCGTGATTTTTGTTGTTGTAATTGTTTGTTGTTGTTTTTCTTGGTGATTGTTTTTGTTGTTGTTGTTTTGTTTTTGTCGCCTTTGTTTTAACAGATAAATTATGAAATTACGGACAGACTTTATCTGGGTGAAATGAACGCCGACTTTTTGATAATGTGTGGCTTGCTCTGCTTCACCCTTGCTTTCCCGGTATGATTGAGATTGGCACAATGCCTGATAAGGTAGACAACCTTTATTCAGCAAACCTGAAAAAAAAAAAAAAATCAAGCCTCCCCTTAAAGAAACAAACAAAACAAAAGAAAAAAAAAGAAAACAAAAATCAAACGAACAAACAAACAAACAAACAAAACAAAGCAAAACAAACAAACCAACCAACCGACATCAAAACAAAACAAAAAGCAACAACGCAAAGAAGAGAAGATACATAATACTGTATCCATCTCAAAAGAGGAAATTTGTTTTCAAACAACAACGACAATGATGTTGATGATCATCACCACAACCACCACAACCACCACACCACCACCACCACCACCATCAACTACTACAACAACAACAACAACAACAACAACAACAACAACAACAACATTGACAACAACAATGATAAAAATCAGACCTCCCCTACAAAACAAACAAAGAAATAAACAAAATAAATTAGAACCAGACTCCCATCCCCCAATAATGAAAACCCAACAAAAAACAAATACAAAAGTAACAAACAAAAACATAAACAACAACAACAAAAAACCTCAACAAAACATCAAATGAACAAACAAACAAAAAACAAAAAAAAACAAACAAACAAAAAACAAACAAAACAAAACAAAACCAAACAAACAAACAAACATATTAACAAACACCCACGTAAGAGAAAAACCAAAGAATCGTAACACTGGATCGTCAAGAAACTGGACTTCACTGTGCACGATGAAATTAAATGGTCGGAAACCGAACACCCGTGTGGATTGTTTCTCTATCATATTATGATGAAAATGAATAGCAAATAGTACAGACACAGTGCCGAGGTGAGTCAAAGCCATAGAGAGAAAGGAAAAAAAACAAACAAAACAGGAAGACGTCGGAGGAGGGAATCGAACCCAGGACCTGCCACGAAACCGATTCGCCTGGCCACTGCCAGAACAGCGGGCTTCCCAACTGAAGAGGCCCCATTTAGTAATCTGGGCCTTTCTCCGAATCGCTCAAGATAGATTTACTTTCGAGCCTGAGAAGAACAATAAAAGAACAATTTCTGTTCACCTTAACAGGATAACTTTGTCATTAAAAAAAACAACAAAAAACATTTTTCGTTTTCCTGTTAATTTTTTGTTCTAATTGGACAGGTACATTATCCAACTCAACTTGTTTGTTTCGTAAGAAAACAATAACTCTGCTTGACTGTCGATAACTTCCGCTGTCAGGATACCTAGCAACGCAGTCCGCCATATTGTTTATGGTTGTGAAAGTCGAGCCAAAAGCCCTCGCTAAGAAGGTTAGTGAGGAAAAGCATAATTGGCTCTCTGCAGCCATTGATGGATTGTTAGCAAGAGATCAGAGTTTAAAATGGAGCATTTACCTGTAAGTATGAAGTTTAGTATTGAGTAAAATTAGTCTCGAAAAATAACTGATATACCTAGTTGATCACGAGTTTGTAATTAAAAAGCAGTTGTGTTCATTTTACCAATTCAAATGTACTGTTATTCCTTTACAAAGGATGAAATCAATACTATTAAAACTTAAGGAACTACGAAGATAATAATAGTAATTTCTAAGAAAGATGAAAGGAAGTTTTAATGATCTCTGCCTCAACAATGATCTTCTCATACTGTCCATGGCTACTTGAAGAAATCCAAGATTCGAAGCTGAATTGAAACAATCATGCAACAAAAAGAGAATAATTAAAAAACGTGCAATCCCAAACAGGTTGCCTCATTATGCAATTTGAAACCAGCAGGCACAATATTTCTCGTGGATAGTTGAATTGCGTTTTTTTTTTTTTTAATGTCTCATTAGGTATTTAAATTTTGGAAAAAAAAGTACACATAAGCGGTGAAGAAAAAACAAAAAGAAAGAATATCCAGGGAAGCTCTAAGAATGAATAAATCACTTATTTTTCCGTGAGAGACTCTATTTACACCATGTAGACTGGGACTGGATAATCTTGGTGAAATCAGTTGTTTCAGCTAAGATTGCATATTTCCTCAAAGCCATCACAATCGGAACATGTTAAAAGTGGAACCATAAAAAGTGAAGGTTATGAGATTAATTTTCATGCATTATATTTTCATCATTTTGGATGAGTGAAAAGGATTTAAGCGAAGTGGCAGATAGCTAAGCTGCTTAGTGTGTCGTCCTTGCCCCAGGTTTGATACCTGATTCAGATGACTTCCAATCTTTCTGTTTTTTCCCATCTTTCTATGGTTTTATCTCATCTCTGCACCACACCTTGGACCAGTTGATCTGAAGCTGAAGATGATTATCTAAGTAAGAAGAAATAAACCAAGAAAAGCACTACCTATATTTTGGTGCCAGAAATTTTATTTGACAGTACTTCAATCAATGCCTCACATCAAGTTTCAAGTCTTTTAGTTTGGAAAATCAGTATGTCTGTGAAATCTACCAAACATAGAATGAAGTTATCATTTTTATCCCTGAACCAATGTGAAGATAAAATCTTTTTTGTTTTTTTTCCATCTTTTGTTTCCACCTACAATTCTTACAGAAACTTCCTAATGTAGGTGCCAGTAAAGGGAAGGGTACAGATGAGCCTATACGTTTCTTACCGGTACTGCCATCCAAGAGATCTAAACCTGCTTGGCAAATCAACCAGCCCTCATTCCTGCTGACAGGGAAGAATAATGAAGATGACAGTAACGGAATTGATCTTGTCAATGAATTGACTGCGCGTATGTCTAGAGTTATCATCATAAGTTATAAATGTTTCCCCTACTGCTTTTTTGGGGAATAAAATTTTATGAGCATTGTAACTCAAAATTTTCTTTCTTAACTTCTCAGTGTAAGTACTCAATGATGTTTTTCTTCATAAATTTTTCTTTTAGATGGTTAAAAACCCCCAACTCTGTTTAGAAATAAAGAAAGACAGTTAATAACAAGAAAGTGTTGTTTATGATATTATCTCTAATAATTGTCTTATGTATCATGCTAAGGCACTTATTTCTTGGTTTTAACTTCTTCCACATACCGCTAGCCTTATTTTCTATACTTCTTAAACTTCTCTTCAATGCAAAATTTTACGCAATGTGTCTGTAAGGTTGTTTTTTTTTTATTCAGATAGATGCTTAGTTTACCGCTCTGTAAACTCATTGTATCTAGCTATCATGCAAGGCTGTGAATTCCATACCTCCAGTATGCTAGTTTTGATCATTGTGAAGAGCTTTATCTGCCATTGAAGATGGATGAAATAATGGCTCTCAATTTTATTTTCTCTTTGCACCTCAATACAACCCACAGTTTTTAAATAGTTTTCAAACCCTCTGTAAAGAAAAATTTTTATTTTCAGGTGAGCCAAAACGTCCCAGAAAACACCCTGTGAGACTGAAGCCGATTGATACTAGCCAAAAGAATGGAGATATCGACACTTTCAAACAGCCCAAAAAAGACAGGGAAAATTTCAGAAAGGCCTTGGTTGAAATTATTATGTGAGTGAAGACTACTCTTTAGACTTTTGAGATAGACAATTGTTTTTATTAGGATTTCATAATTATTTACGCTGTCTAAAATAAACTGTCTCACACAAATGCATAATAGTTGTTTTTGGTAACATTTTGCAAAGTGATATATCTGTGAAAGACAAACACTCTGTAAAAATGAAGGCTTTTCTCTGTGACTGTGAAATGCGCATATATTTTTCTCCCTCATACTCATATTTCTTTGCATTATAATTGAAAACAAGTTTATCAATGAAAGTTAACTCTGAAGATCTAAATACAGTTGTATAGGGAATTTCCACTATTAGGCGACTCATGGATTAAAAATAAAAGATGTTAAAATGATTCTGATTTGGCTTATCAGGGAGGAACAAGGCGCTTTACCAAAGACACGAGCAGAGTCTGCAGAAAATGGAGAAATTCCCCTTGCATCGAGGGCTGCTTCCCCAACGTCTGCAGAAAAGGATATTCTAGTATGGTTTCTAGTGGCTCAATTGACTTTTAGAGTTATCTTGAGAAGATACCACACTTGTTTTTTATTTGACCTTGGTGAATATTATCATTAGAATTCATGTTTGAGGTTAAATCAGAGGGTCACATTGACAGGAAATATATCTAAGTATTTCAAGAGATAACGTTCTCCATTAGGGCTTTGTATTCCATTTGCCAAAGATTTCTCCAACTACACCTCAGAAAGTGGAATTCAAAATGCCTGGGTGCAAAAACTGTTTTGTATTAAAGGGAGATTGGAATTTTCCTTTTTCTTTTTTTTTTTTCAAGGTAACTTCTTCACATTTTCTTTAGTTGTGCCTCTTTACATAATGACAACATGAATTATCTATATGTGATTGAAGCCTATGTCTTTTAAAAAAAAAATTCTTATGCTGTTTACATTGCTACTGTTTTATTTGAAAAAAAAAAAAATCACCATCAGGAATACTAATTTGTTTCTGGATTAAGGGATGATTTTAGATTAAACTTTAGTGAAGTTTTGGATTAATGGGAACTAATTTATTTAGAAAAAAATGTGGGAATTAATAGAGTTTTGAATGGACAATGGTTTCTGTTTTAGGATTATCAAATTAAACGTTCTGAAGTGTATAAAAGAAAATTTTAGACTGCAATGCTCTATTTTTGTCCCTTTTTGTTTTTTGTGTGACCATTTTAATATTGATTTAAATCCATTTCATATTAAAATTTATTAGAATATTAATAATTGGTTTGACAACAGTTAGAGTGGTTTTTGTTTTCATATATGTTCAGTAACATAGATTAAATTTATCATTCTTAGCATATAGTTTGAATGGAGTACATTTTTTCGTCTTTCCCTAGCGCTACTACTACTATATCCATCATGGAATCGACACTGAGCATGTTGCTCCCATGGAAGATGCATGGCTGGAAAATGTCCTCAGTCTTGTCTGTGATGAGCTCAAGGTATGGTCAAATTATGTGAAATAGATTTGCATTAACAAACAAGTTTTGTGCATTTTGAATTGTAGAAATATATGTATCAGATTAAAAAGAAAAATGTAAGGTAGACACTAAATCTGATCTACTTCAGGGATTTACCTTTTTTGTGTACTTAACATTTATTCAGTGATGCCTGCTAACAAATTGACAAGATTTCCTCTCTAGCAATGTTCTGCCTTCACCATTTATTCAGTATGATGGATAATTTTATTACATGTTTTTTTGCTTCAGGAGTGTAGATACTCTTATGTTTGACGTTTTGTTTTGACAGGAGGGCCATCATGAAACCATTGACAATCTGTCGGATGAAATGAGAGAGGACTACCTTCTTAGTGTAAAAAAGGCTATTGGTAAGGTCATGCACCTATCTTGTTGGGAATTAGAGTTATTTTATTATTAATTGATGGTATTAAGGGGTTATCATTTGTCATCTTAAATAAGTTAGCCTTTGTGGTTAAGTTTATTTACAATTGCTTAATTCATTTGAACAATTCTTGTCATATACATTTTGGATTTTTATTTCATTATCATATGCACAATATAGTAAATCCCATAATTTTGTTTATTATAGAACAATTTAAAATTATATTTAAACACATTGGCTGAGAATTATTGAAATCGAATAAATCAACTCTTGAACTATATATTATGTTGGATTTTAATGGTTGAGTGGACAAACACTATGAACAAAACGCTGTGATCAGCAATTCTTGTCATGGTCAGACTTATACCAATGACCCTAGTCTCCCTTTCTTCTGCAGTCCATAACAAACGGCTTTTATAAAAAGGGCTTTATAAAAAGTGAATGTAAAGCTTGGAAGTCCCCTTGGTTATAGACAGTCTTGTCAGTGTCTGAAAACTTATAATGCTTGTAATAACTTGCATAGTTTTCTGGGTTGATGTAGAATGTGGTTCAGTGATGCACTTTGAAGCCTTGCTAAACAGGTAAACTATTTGAAATTCATTTCCTTTTCTTTCTTTAACATTGTGATCATTTTCTAGTGGACTTTGTGCTGAAGGATCCTCGCCAGCTGGACGATGGGAAGAAAGAGAAGCTTCCAGCTCACAGGGAGGAGATGGCGGTGGTGCCAAAGCCATGGGTCAAGTCCTATCTGAGTGCTTTTGACTTTACGGCCGAGCATTTGCACAACACCAACCCTTGTATGATGCAAGTATTGGACCTCTGGCATAGCAGCTTCAGGTGAGTGTCTAGGCCTTGAGTGTTAACTTTGTAAGATAAAAAAAATGACAGTGTCAGCCATTACAATTATTCCTTGCCCCTGTTCAGCTGTGTTTCAATCCACAAAGCCTGGTTTGGAGATAATACACTTTCCAATTAACACCTTTCTATACCATGACAAGGAAATAGAAAAGTTGAATGTTATTGGAGTAACTATGATCTTGTTGTTGTCATTTCTTTTTCATTGTGTGGGCACCGCCTACCTGTGTGTCAAGGAAAGGTTTAAATAATTTGATTTATGGTTCAATAGCCTTGGTAGTGTAATGGTTAGCACGCTGGACCTGCAATCCAGAGATCTGTGGTTTGAGTCCCGGCTGTGGAGATCAACTTTTTGAGACAATTTATTTTCAATTTATTTACCACTCTGAATGGCTTTGTCTTGTCCTCCTCTCGACACCGTACTCATACAACTATTTTCACAACGAATACTTTTGCTTATTCTAAATTTGGATAAACATATTTATTCTCCTGGAAACTTGAGATTCCTACAAGACTATATCATACTTACAAATTAACTGGCTTGATTTTTTCACTTTTTATAATTGTGATTTTCCATTTATTTCATAACTATCTCTTATAGGAAAGTGCGTTTTATCGACATTGAAGAGTTCCATGAGAGAGAAGAGTCCATGGAGCTGTCTACATTCCAGAACCTGTGCATGCGTCACATTGATGCTGCCAAAGAAAAACTGTTGAAGAAGTAAGTAATGAGAACTCAATCAGGATATCAAGTAGATCGAACAGATTGAAAAATTGTTTTTATTTTTCTATTCATTCAAAAGGCAGCTGAGAGTGAACAAGATGATAAGAAAATCTTTTGTTTTATAGTAAAATGTCTGGAAAAGGTGACAAAGGATAGCATAAAATATCATTTTTTTAGAAGTTTTGAAAGAGAAATTACTTTAAAACAAGTGCAATGGGTTTGTTGGCTGCTTGACATCAGTTACTTTGGAATTTCTTTTTTTCCTTCATTGCATTTACTCAATTGTTTGTTTCTCAATCATTATAAATGATGGAAATTATATAAAAAAAAAAAAAATTGAACTCCTTACTCTGATTGATCTCGATCAGAAATTTTGAACCTCTGGGGTGAAAATTTCAATCTGTACAGATAGAAAAAAATTTTTTAGCTGACGTAGGTGGTAGTTTTCTTCATCAAATTTAAATTTTTCCTTTTTCTCTTGTGTCTTTAGGTGGTTCCCAGAGGTTCAAACTATTTTCTACCAGGGCAACAAGAAGAAGCAGGTGCCTAGCAACCAGGAACAGGAGAAGCTGGAGTCATTCTTCAACTGCGCAGCTACCCTGATGACTCAGAATCTCCAGAACTTGACCCTAGACTCCATCTCAGACTACAATAACCTGTTGGTACAACCTGAGGTAAAGTCAACCACAGTATAACAGCAAGATAAGCAAGATAAATAAATATTTTATTGATTACAAAAGTCGAATTCATTTTACATTCTCATGCCATACACATTTGTCTGACTTGCTTTAAATGCAATTAACAGAGGCTTGTTTATGGGTGTGTAATATGTGTGTATAAATGGACAGGACGATAGATCAGGGAAATACTCGTATGTCTGAGTAGATTTTATTCATAAAGCACCAGTGAGCATTATTGAAATGGATGCTGGTGCTGAATAAACTCAAATGTTATGTTATGTTATAAAATAATGAATCATTGATAAAAATTAATTTCTGTTTTGTAGCTATAAATATGTATAGATGATAAAAAAAAATCCTGTTAGACAACACTGTTATAGCCCTCAGCACAAATGACTGTCTGTTTGAGACAGTGAGTCCTTCATAGTGGCCCAAGAGGTTTGTTTGATAGAGAACTCAATCTCGCATGTCCTGATAAAGGGTGAGCTTTTGGGATTTCCGACAGTAAAGACTCTGGTAGAGTTAGGGGTTGAAGAGACAGATGGCAAATGGTCTATTAGTCTCATTTGCTGTCCTCTGTCTGTGGCCAGGCAATGGGTTCCATGGCAGGTCCCATGCTCAAACCTCTCTTTGGTCAAATAGCAATGTTCTTGGGGTTTCTTTCTTTATTTCTCTGGCTCTGTCTCCATTAGGCACTGTACCTACTCCACTGCCTTGAATATTATCATTGATTTTTTAATGTTTGCTCTTACTTTATGTTTCATGTGCAGCCAAACAAAGTAAAGCCTGCCAATGACAGTAGTTGTTGCTGGGTTCTTGCTTAAAAGAATATAAACTCTTTTGTACAGGCTGATGAAAATTCTCTTATGTATCTTTCTATGCTCTATGCAGACATTTGAACATTGAAATCGTTATTCATGCGTCTTCATCTTTTTTATTTTGATGCAGACTTCTGTACGAGCTTATGAGCATTCAGGCTTTATTCTACGGCTAATCCTGGATGAATCAGAGATTAAGTTTGAGCCGACTTTCTCAGATTTCCAAGTGGTTCTTGTCAATGTTTTTGATGTCATGATCAAAGCTTCCAGGGATGTCCCGAGAGTGGAGACAAAACTGTACTCAGAATGGGTATGTTTCAAATTCCCAGTAAAACATTTTAAACTAAAAAAAAATGAGGAATAGGTTTTGACAATTTTTTTATCTTGGTCTGTTTTGTTTTGATGCTATCAAACTGATTGTGAATGTAAATTTTAATCTGTAACCAAACACATACTTCCTTTCTTTCAGTTTTTATCTGTTCCTTCCTACAATTTTCATTAAGTCAATGCTTAATAGATATGAAAACAATGATAGCTCTTGTGGTAGAAATTATTTCATAATTTTGTTGCTTTCAGATAAGCATTTTGAGAAAATTCAAGGAACAAAAAAAGCATGTCATTCACATTGCCACAACTTATCCAACTGATTAATTTAAAATGAACAAACATTGTTTTTTTTCTTTAGATGAACAGCTGCCTTAAAAATGTTTTGCTGTTTGGTTGCAGGCTTTTATAATTGGACACCATAATGCAATGAACAATGACAGTATAAGTTAAAGAAGATTTAAATAAGATTGCCCATGTGTAATTTAATAATTCAAAATTGTTTGTGTCTCATTGCTGTAAAGACTGTATCAAATATGATATATTAACAAAACTATTTTTTTGTAACTACTTACAATATTCTTATATCAACTTGGCTGCAGTTCAATCCTTTTCACAAAAATCCTGACATCATTCTTAACATGCCATTCATTCGCTGCTGTCATAAGCTGATAATAATAATCGGTGCATTCGTTTCAATTCCGTTTCATTCTGCCAGTCTGGAAATAAAGCCAAAGCTTTCCTTCGGCCAATCATATTAGAAGAGATATTACACGCTCACAAGAAAATGGTGGAAGACCTCATCATCAAAGAAAGCGTTGGGCCCACAGAACACACCAACGTCTATGATAAATATGCTGCCCTCATCAACAAACAGGTAACATATAGCCACCAGTTCCACATTTTAATGTTGTAAGATTTTTACTTTTCTTATTTGGTCCATTTATTTACATTTCATCCATTTGCACACATTTTTTTGTGTCCACTTTGTCTGTACAATCAATTGTCGTTGCTGGTTTTATATATTCATTCGTAACCTCCTTCTGGCTGTGTAGGCTGATGAGGATGTGGCTAAGTTCATTGAGGAGGAACACAGCTTTGAGGAGTACTCCAAAGAACTGCTTAAGTACCACAAATTGGTGGATGACATCACTTTCAACTCTATCAAGGTGAGAAACTTCTGTTGATGCAAGACATACTCAAACAGTGATTTTTTAATCAAAGTTTTAAATGTCCTTCCTACTGCTCACCAAAACTTGAAAGGTCTTACATAAACATCAACAGGGAGTCAGTTGATGTAAAAGAAGAAGAGACATTAATGATTCTTTCCCTTTTATTTCTGATTAGAAAGTTCCCAAGGCAACAGCATCTATTGTTTGGCTTAAGATCGAGTAATACCCCTTGTATTTCTCATTATGCCATGCAAGATTAGGCACGGCGGACCGATCCTCTGCCTGTCTTCATTTCTTGAGATCGAAAGTTCTTCCTGGCTTCTTGAAGCTGGGTCCCAAAACTGCTTAGGCGGTATGGAGGGATATGGATAACAAAACAACAACCCCTGAACCCAAACTTGTAACCGATACATTTCATTATTTTCCAAAGAATCAAACCAGAGAGTGTCTCAAACCACAAACCTAAAGCAGATAGCGCTTCATTGATGAACATACGAAATATATTTATTTTCAAATTTTTCTATCTTTTCCTGATATTATTTCTTACTTACTGCCTTTTATGCCGAGTGGCATGCAGGGTAGCAACGAAGACTCTCCACTCCTGACTGTCTTGTGCCATCCTGTGTATGTGTCAGGTTCTATTCTTTCATTTCCTTACCTACTGTTATCCATCTGAAATTCTCTGAAATTTATGATAACCTTTTATCCCTGAGAATTCACGGTTTTCTTATGGAGTCTTGTCTGTTGTATACCAGGTCATACGCCTTGGGATGTTTGAGGTCCACTGCGATGAGCTCATCCGTGCTCTCACCAAACGTGCTGATGCGCTGAGGAACAAACTCTTACTCAAGATGTGTGAGGACCACCAGAAAGAGAATAAAAAGTATGTGGAAAACCATAATTGTGACTGTGCACTAAATTATAATGAATCCAAAACATTCAAATGATTTTCATTTCTGATTGAATGAAAAATCATTATTTAAAATTCGTATTACCTACAATCAACATGTCCTATAGTACGTTTGGTGGTGCCTTTATAAAGGTGGATCTTGGTCACAGGAGAGGAAGGTAGTATTTAAAGTTAAGTAAAAAATCTTATTTCCAATTTATACAACTCTGAAAATAGAGAAGCAGACATAGAAGACATGGGAGTAAATATTGGTGGTAGAAACCTGTCAAATTTACGCTATGCAGATGACACAGGATTACTGGCAAACAACATTACACAGGCTCTTTGAGGATCTTGAACAGGGTAGACTGGGTTGAAAAGGCAGCTGAGCTGGACTTAAATTCAAAGAAGACAAAGGTTATGCATGTTGCAGGCAGATATAACTCTAGACAGGACAAGATCATGCTAAACCAAATCCCTCTCGAAAATGTCAAGAACTTAGAATATTTAGGTTCAGTCAAGACATAATATGGAATGTGCTCTAAAGACGTAAAGATGAAAATTGGAATGGCCAAAAAGAGCATGGCTCATCTGAACAATATTTGGAAAGACTGCAGCATAACAGCAGACCTTAAGATAAAACCCTGTCTTGTTTGGCCAGTGATGTTATACAGCTGCAAAGCATGGACAATGAAGAAAGAGGATGAAAGATGAGTGGAAGCAGCAGAGCTGTGGTTTTACCGAAGACTGCTGAGGGTCAAATGGATGGATAGACAAGCTCCTAGTACTCATACAATGGAGAAAACATGTTGGACACTCAATCCATAATGAGAGAAAAGACTTGATGTCTACTGTCCTCCAAGGTCAAGTGGAAGGGAAAGAGAAACAGAGGACGGCCACCTACAACACCTGCTAGAAACATCACAAACATCAGTGGCAAAAAACTCCAGGAGGTGTTCAGACTTCGCAAAGATTGGGAGTGCAAGAGGCAACTTGTGAGAATATCATGTGCATTGGTCAACACAGTTCCTGCTGACGCTGACAGTGGGAAAATAGAAAGCTAATTTTCAAAGCTGATATGCCAGCTGCTGCTCATAGTTTACTCGCTGTATTTAGTGGATGCAAAATAATTACCATTGTCTCATGATTTTATCTTCATTTTGTTTATTGTCCTACAGACTGGTTGACCAGTACAGAGAAATCTCCGACAAGGCACTCTCCACCCCTGAAAACACTGAAAAGCTGATGGAGCAGATGACCTACATCAACAAATGCGAGTCGGAAACCATTTTCCTGCTGGAGAAGGAGCTGATTCAAAGCAAGGACAGGCTGACCTTCCTGAGTGATCACGCAACCTTCTCTCCTGCTGAGACACGCCTCAATGCTGATGTAAGGACAAAGTCTCTGACCTGTAATACCCTTTCCTATGATGTCATGGTTAAAAATATGAAATTACTCTTTTGATTTGCTTGTAGCCTTTCATTTGATATCATGTGGGTTTTTTTCCAGATTGTGTCCCTTTGGTCATAAAAAAGCTCAGTCGCAAATTTTTAACAAGATTTTTATTTATTTTATGAGTATCGAACTTCAAAATCTTTGCTCTCATGATTCACTTTATCTTTTAAAAGTCTTTGTAATGTGGATTTGCTTGAGATGCTTTGATAGGCTTACAATTTGGAGACATTTACCATCAGTATGGCCGTCCTAGAAATGAAGGAAGATGATCATGGTATAATTCAATATGTCTTCATCTCTCATCCTGCCCCACCCATGGCTGTGACTTACGGGACGGTACAGGTGTTCAAGTGGAACCAGCGAATGCCCCTGGTGTTTGAGGAGTACAAGCAGCAAGCCAATGAGAAGAAGATGCAGTACGAGGAAGCACTCAAGGTATGTAACATGAATTATGATATGATATGATACGGACTGGATTAAAGGGTTTTGTAGGTCATTGGCCTTTGATTAGGCCTACCCTGAACTAAACATCATTGTTACCTACTTACAATGCATTGGTAAATATTATTATTGTTTTATATGATATGAAAGGCAAAAATGATAAATAAAATCACAAGAATGGAAAACCATCGGCACAAGTAATCCTGAGGCAAAACAATTAAAGTAAAACTACTCGTCACAGTCATACATTAACTTAACTATTTAAAGACTGTATAGGATGTGTATCCTTTGAATGCCTTATAGTTATAATAAATTCTGTTCATTCATTCTATTCACCATTCATCAATCATAATAATTTTTTATAGATTTTAACTCTTGGTCCACCAACACCTTAAAGCGATCAATAGAATCAGCATTACATTAAACAACAAAACTCCCTATCAGTTAAAATCGGTCCAGGACTCAAAGGACTTCAAACCAACACACTGCAGCACTGCAGCGCTTCCCTTGGGGCTGACCCAGATGACAAATCTTCCCTGTGGGACAAATAAAGGGAGATTTTAACTTTTTATCTCCTCTATCTTTATCTCTTTTCTTACTAAGTGATGGTCATACAGTGTCTTAGGCCCACAAGGTATGGCAAGGGCTTGAAAGGGACAGCACTTTGTTGAAAAGATTCTAAAACTGTAAATGATCACCCCCCCCACACACACACACATTTAACTAGTATGAATTGCCCATTTGTAACAATTGTAAGGTAAGTGGTCACTTTTTAATTCAGTTTAATCCGTCAAACTCTAAAAGGCGTCTTTACTCTCATTTCCGTGCAGCTTCGCAGAGAACGTTTCATTGAGGAGCTGGAGGGCTACATGAAACAAGTGGAGGAGTTTCAGACGTTCGGAGACATGTCGGAAATCAACCGCTACCTCAAGAAATCACAAACCCTGGACAGTAGGCTTCAACTTGCTGCAGATAAGGTGAAAGTTTGTTTGAGTGGAACATTTTTTTTACCTCTGATTGATACACAGAGAAATAAGAATGTTGTTCACGTTTTACTACCATTTTGATAACTTATGTGCAGCTTGCCGTTAAGGTATTTTTATCTTTTACATTATAATATAACAATTCGAAGAAGAAGAAGAAGAACAAGAATTTACTTAGCCTGTTAACCTGGGATCTTCAACACACTTTAGTATTCAGAACTAGCATGAGCAAGATGTCTAATTGAGATAGCGCTCTCCATTTCCAGAGCTTTTTATTTTTGTCGTAAAATTTCACCATTTGTATCATCATCCGCTGTCATCATTAAAAAAAACCCAATCCTTCCCTGTGTGTGCTTGTGTGATGGCATCGGTGTTTTATGGGATTATTTTTGTTGTAATTTAATTATAATTATCATTGCCAAAGTCCTGCTTTGATCTATAGCCATAAAACCTGGTTTGGAGATAATCTACTTCAAAATATTTCAAGCCCTTCTATATTACAAAGAGGAAATAAAAAACTTGCATATTAGCAACAATATACTTAGACTTCATAAATCTTGAGGACAATCAAATGTGACAAAGAAAAAAATGTTTGTGAGGTCCTTCATACTGTTATCTCCAAATATCAGAAAAAAAGAGAGAAATTATAGCGGAACTGGAGAACTCATTTATAACTCATTGTCATCACCGTCACAAATAGATTATCAGCATCATCATCCTGGCGATTTTGCAAGAATCATCTCCAAAAACCAGCACGATGTATGTAGCACCAGGCAGTGGCTTCAGATCCTAAGAAGCATTTCATGGGACTCCCATTTCACTCTCCTTCTTTCCTCCCTTTGCTCTACTAGATTGAAGCCTTCAACAACGAAGAAGAGGCATTTGGGTGGGACACCACAGCCTATCCACAAAGGATGCAGATCATTAACAACCTCAAGCCGTACCTTAACCTCTACGAGATCACTGTCGACTTCAACACCAAATACAAGTGAGGGGAGAGAGGAAAGCTCAAAATATTGTTTTAGTTATAAAAAATCATTTTATATTCTGCTGTTTACGTGTAAAGAAAGTTTGATAGATTATCAATGTATCCAAAAAATTAATTAAAAAGTTACAATAAATTTCGAACAATGTCAGCATGAGCCATTGTTTTGCAGACAGTCTTCACAAATAGCACACTTAAATACACATACAAAACCTTCCAAAATGAAAAATTATATCTGTTACCAAATGTTTGGTATGTCACATCATATTGTCACTTGTTACTCTTGTCCTCATTTGAGAGTGTTTTTCAGAATTGCATAAGTTTTGGAGTCAAATTATTTTAGAGTATTGAAAATTTGGAGTTTGTGAAACTTAGTTTCCAGAGCACAAGTATTATTCCTTGTGTCATGCACCCTTATCTCAACTGTTTCTACTTTGAAGATACTAGACTGGCTTGAGGGACTTCTAATCAATACATGCATACATACATATATATACATACAGACACACACACAAACTCACACACACACACACACACACACACACACACACACACACACACACACACACACACACACACACACACACAC
>JBCIKM010003138.1:0-17170 GCA_039654465.1 Melibe viridis
TCATTAGACCAAGACTCGACTCTTATCTCAGATTCGAGTAATTCACTAAAGCAGAGGTGTTCATGGGACTCGAGTAACGCCCAGGCCTCCGTCTATCTCATATGGGAACACGTTTACCTACACTATAAATATTAATCCAGTGTGGCATAAATAAGAGTGCCTAATTCTTATGTAGACTTTTTTTTTGTGTGCAGAGATTCCAACCTCTGTACGAAAAAATTTAAGAATTTTTGAACCAAACAAAAATATAATGGGTGGAACTCCTTCAATTTTCCAGTTTATTAAGCAGTAAACTCCTTTGGTATCGTTTCACATACTTGGTGTTTGATATCTCAGGATGTTCCTGAACTCATTATATAGTGAGTGCTTTGTGGTCATAATGTATTGATTGATAAAAGAGGGTGAATACTATCACATCTTAAATGTCGCCTCGTCCATTTGAAAGATTCTTTCAGGGTTCCTACCAGTTCGAGAATTCTTGAGAAGTCAGGAATGTTCGGGAGTGGTTATCCGTACAATTGTATGGGGCCAGTTATTCGTACAATTTTAGCCAAACTTCCTATTCCCTTTTGGCTATCCGCCCAGATTGTGGAATTATATACATTATGTATTGCTCACAAGTAACCGCCGCTGCAGCCGAAGTGATGGAGTGTATCATGTCTGTTAAGTGTAATTTTCAGTTTTGAACTGTTTTTTACTCTGCGCTGATGTATTGTGGAGACCTAGAGGGTTGACAAAATGTTGTGTAAAAATTTATGCCTTTTCCCTTTTTTACCTATTTTTTCCCTTTTGTATAAAGTCTTAAAATTACAAAATTCCGGTCAATGGCATATATGTTAATGGATAATTTTTTTTTTCTAGTTTCATTTTATATACATATTTTTATAGGCTAGTGTTTGCATGTTTTCTCGCAGAAAACTACAGTTATACTAGTCAGAAATGTTGATCAACGAAAAAAAATTGTGGACTGAAAGAGTTAAATGTGCTTAAAAAACAATTTTATGTAATTATCCTTGTTAAGGCCCCAGGAATAATGTGGGTCAGGGACCACAGTCAGGGAGATGTGTGTTGTGAGTGTTTTTTGACAGGGGGAGCAATACGGAGCCAGCGTTGGCCACACAAAGCTTCTGTCATTGAATCATTCAGAAAAATTACCCTTCAAATGTTACCCTTGTTATCGCCATTTATTCAGTATAATAAAATTTTGGTTTATGCAGACTAATGAGTTTAAATTACCAAGAAATAGTTGGGGCAGATGGGCTTAAACTTTAGGCTGGATGTTTTAGGGTTGGAAGTTTTAACTGCATTCATTAAGACATCCTAGGTTTGATAACTATTGTGTGAGCATTCAATCCACATGGAACTTCTAGAGGTATCAACAGTGAACACTGAGAAGTATATGTTTCAACTCTATGAGCTCTCAAAGTTAGACAGGCAACTAAGGGCTTCATGGGTTAGTGACTCAAAATACTGCAGTATGACAATGCGTGCTTGCTCACTGGTCATCCAACCGAGATTTTGTTGCTGAAACTTCCAACCGTACATTACAACCATTCTTCAACATCCTGCCTATAATCTGGATCATACTCCACCTGACTTTTTTGTTCCCTCAACTCAAACATTTTAGTGATAAAGAAGTTGCAGCAGGAAAGTCATCAGTAGTCTGAATTCTTTGTCGACAGAGTGCAGCAACTGGTCTGACAGTTATGGCTATATATATATATTATGATTTATGCCTCAGCTATCGGAAACAAACATACAATATTCATTACATTAGAAGCCCCCATTTTCTCTCTTGTCAAACAGAAACACTTTTTTTCTTTCTTTATCTTTACCTTTAGTACCTTTCGGTGTACACACGGCAGAAAAAATAATACACATGCACACGCAAAAAGGGTTCCGTGCACACATCATTCCTAGTTTTAGATATTTTAGTGTTTGCATTTGTAGCTTTTCAATGCGGGGCCTCTAATAGAATGAATACAGTAGTAGCAAATCTGAACTTATCAGCCGACCGATGTACCTCACTCTCCAACTGAGCTGCTGAGCCATGCATTAATGTTTTTTCTTAGTTTGAAGACCTCCACTACTTGTAATGTGATTCCAATTCAATTTTGATTTCACACCATTTTAATTTTTTTTTTTTTACCTATCTCACACCAGAGAAATGCTCAAGGCTACCAGATTGCAAGACTTTATTTGGATATAAAAGAATATGAAACTGCCAAGAGGTAACTTTTTAGATGAGCAAGATGTTTTCATTGAAATGTCTGCTGTGTTTATGTAGAGTTGACATGGATATAATGAAAGTAGAATTAAAATGAAGAAACCTTAGTTCTTATGTTTCTGTGAAAAATATTTAGGAATGTTTATGTTCTTATAATGTAGGGGCTGCAGCTATAGGTGGCTAGACTGAAATGTTCCTTTGAAGATATGAGCAGTGTAATAGATTGAGTTCCATACAGCTGTCCACTCAACGTTAAAAGTTTGAGGCATTTGATGAAAGTTTGTGACTCAGGCAGGGGTAAAAAAAAAATTGTCACTTAGATTGGTGTGATTTCTCAAACATTAAAGATGCATAGAGATGATGATTGTTTTTTTTAATCAGTTGTATGATTTTCCAGACTTTTCAATGGTTTTCATGTTTTATTTGAATAGAAGGACCTCTTTCAATTAGAGTTATTGTTATTTCGGCTCCTAAAATTGTGATAAACAACAGGAAGATTCTGTATTAAAGTGGACTGAGAAAGATTTACCCTAATGTGTCGAATGAAAAGTTTGCATCATATTTCCTCTCTTTTTGGCCCAGAGTTTTTGCTGTAATGAATCCTGTCAGGAGACGGCTATACATGTTTTTTAAATTGTTTGGTGTCAAAACTGTCCAATTTTTATTACTTCGATATTATATTTTATGAACTTGGCGAATTTCCTTTTTGTGTTTGAAAACTCTTACCAATCTTAATGTATCATTTCAGGTACTTGGCGAATTTTCTCCTTGTGCGAGAAAACTCACCTCAGGCTCATCAAATGATGGGAGAAATTAACGAAGCTATTGGGAAGAAGGATCTTGCTATTGAAAATTACAAGAGGTATGCTCCGTTCATCTTTACAAAAAAAGGCAAAGAAAAATTGTCCTCATGTCTATAAACTTCTCCACAAGAATGCACAAGTTATCCTGGAACTCAAAATAAACAGAGATATCATTTAGTTAAGCCTTCAAAGGGTCAAAAATGCTTATGACCTTCCTTAAAATCTTTCATAATTGACCAAAAACTGCACCTTTTCTTATTCAAGAAGACAGGTGGGTCGCAGTTTCACTGTTATCCTGATCAGTGTTGTCAGTAACCTATAAACTAAGCAAATATAATGCCCAAACCCAGTCTGGACTCTCGCTGGACTCTCTTCAAACTATTAATATTAAAATCAGTCCTGAGTGACCATCATGTTTAAAGATATTGATCCGTCTGATTTTCAGGATCCTTTATGAAAACAAAACAGTGGTAGTTTTTATTTTATTTAAGTATGTTCTGGAAGATTAAAAAAAAAAAAAAGTTTCATCATGAATTTCCAAAGGGGAGAGATTTACACATTGAGGAGAAAGCTTATTTAGCCAAGAAAATCAGTGTAGAATTAAAATGCATTTGCCTCTCAATTCAGCAGTAATTGTTGGCAAAGTCTTTTGAAGTGATGACTTTAAATTTTAAATACTAATATAGACATTTAAATAGTGCCTATCCATGGTCATCGCCATATTGAAAGCGCTTGACTACACAATATCCCTGGCTTCAGACATTGTTTGCAAATTAATGATAATTGATAGCACCTAGCAAAAGCACATGTGCACTGGGGTTCTCTATGCTCTTTACAGTTCAGAGATAAAATTAATACGTGTGTGTGTGTGAGATTGAGTGAGTGTGTGTGTGTGTGCATGTGTGCATGTTTGGGTGACTGTGGGCACGTGAATTGTTAACCAGCAGCCATTGCTTCTTTTGTTTCAATGTCTTTAAGAGTTAATATGTTCTATTTAATTGTTGTTTATGTTTACAATTTAAATTTTACTATACTATATATATATATATAGTATATATATATATATATATATATATATATATTGAAAATGGATATAGTACATTTTTTGTTCGCCTAGAGATGCCCCAGTGGATTAGGCATGTTAGAAATAAACTACATTATATATATTATATTAAAAAGGTTTGCCCCACTACTTTTTCATATTTTGTATGAATTTGTAGCAGTAAAGTAAAAAACACTTTCCTCTTGAAATTGCTTATGCTGGCAATGTCAATTTCATTCGAATTGCATATATAGACATACATAATGTTCAAGACTTCATGAATCAACATCATCTTATTGTAAACAGAGAGAAGACAGAATTTATCACGATCAGCAAATGGGAGACAGATTGGAAACAAGCCAAAAAAATAGGATCATTGTTAGGTGACAAAGAAGACTAAAAAAGAAGAAAACATCTGGCATCAGTCACCCTTAACACAAATTTGATCATGGGAGACAAGATTAAACAAAAATTGCGACTCAAGCTTAACAAGCCACTTGTCAGACCAGTCTTGACCTACAACTGTGAGACCTGGGCATTGACCAAACACATTGAGCGACAACTCCGGCGCATATCAGGTGTCCTATGATCCGACCAAGATATGTAACAAATTTCTCTACAGAAAGTGGGAGGAAAGACCGCTATCCTTCTTCGTCCTAGTGAGGGGATGGCGACTCTTTGGACATACACAGGGAGATCCCTTCTTGCTTAATCCAGTGAGAGTCACAGAGGCCGCCCAAGAACGACATTGCCAATCATGCTCAACTGGAATTTGTGGAGATCAGATGAAATTCTTCAACTGGGATCAGCAGATGACCTCAAGTGGCTCTCAGAACTGGCCCAGGACAGGGACAAATGTGGAGCTGATGGTTGAGATAACTGAAGCTGTCAAGGCGTCCTGGTCAAATGTCTGAAATGCGGAAGGCTAATTTCATTCATTCATTCATTCATTCATTCATTCATTCATTCATTCATTCATTCATTCAGGTGGTTTCCAACACTGAAGGATTTTGTAATCGCCATAACACAATTTATTTATTTATTTATTTATTTTTTTAACAGAGCACTTGATCTAGGAGGATTTGTGCACTCAAACAAGCACCTTGTTATGAAAAGTATGAACCTCTTTTTCTTTTCCTGATTTAGTTTGAGTTTCCTACCTCAGTTCATTTTCCAAAAATCTTTTAATCAAACTGGAGAAAATAACAAAAGGTTATACTCTTGTTGTACTTGAATTATATTTTGTCATCCTCTGGTTCCATTTAAAAAGTGGCTGCAGGCGTCTGGTGGGATCTTCTACTCCTGTTTCTTTTCTTTTACACTGAAGCTATCGTCTTACTTTTTTCCCTTTTCTATGATGTCCTATTTTTGTTGTCTTTGTTTGCAGCTCCGTGGTCATCCCTTATTTCATGCCTTTTGATACCTAACCACAGGGTCACGAGTTAAAAGTACTGAGTACTTTTGTACACTAAGGGAGTTTAAAGATTCTGCATCTTCCTGAACCGTTTTGCTGTATGAATGATGGCCATTGTTTATTTTTGTAAGGAGAGATGATTTTTTTTTGTCATTGTAAATCATCTCCCTGTGGTGTCTGTGCTTTGAGAGATATCTATTTTTTAGTGTTAATCATCTCTCCGCTGTTTATTGTTTGATCTGTTCCCTCTTTGAACTAATTCTATCATTTTATTTCCTCTGGCTTCTCTATGACCTTTGTGTGTTGTGGGGTCCTAAAACCTCCAACAAACATTGAAATAGTGGCTTTAGACTTTTTAAATTTATTTTTTTTATGCAGGTGAACTTTAACATCGGGTTTAATTTTTTCATGTTTTCTGTTTTTGCAGTTTGTGAGTTGTACTGTGATCTTGGAACAGATGACCAAAGAATGAAGGTTAGAGTGATTTTGATATTTCCCATTGATATAGTCGTTATTCTTTTATACACGAAAGCATGTGTGAACCATTTAAGCAGTCCTCAAATGTTAAATTCAAATTCAATCCATTTGATCCCAAGTAGAGCTTATGTGAAATGGGATTTCTAATGAAAATTTTCAGCCTAGTCAAAGACTGAAAAGCTTATTTAGACAGAGAGAAACATCAAAGTTTTTGCAGTGTCTGAAACAACTGTTGAAGATTTATTAGATGGAATGTAAAAAAGACACAACGAAAAGTTTTATACCTTGACATTATTTTCAAAATGGAAAAATTTGATCCAAAGAGGTTATTATCAAGAAATTTATCTCTTATTTCCATGTCTTGAACAATCTGCTTGGGTCAATTTCTGACGATGCAACTGCTTTTATTGTTGAGATATGGCTGGGTGTATTGACTTGAATTTGTGGGTGGTTCGCGGGTGTTCCTGGTGGCCACTTCTGTTTCTGTTGCTTTTCTTTTACACTGAATTCTCCAACTCTCTTTCAGTCTGGAAGTAGGATATTTACGTCCTCATGGCTTTGTTATGATATAAGTGTTCCAACCCTGCTTTAATTGATAGCAACAGTGATATGTGGCAAGACATTTTCAGACAATTTTATCAGTGGCTGTAACAGGTTTTTTCATGCCTTTTGGTAGATAACTGCTAAGTACTTTTAAACACAAAGGGGGTTTAAAGATTCTGGGTCTTTCTGAACTTATGCTATCATGAGTAATAGCCATTTGTTATTTTAATGAGAGAGGATATTTTTTATCAGTGTAAATCATCTCTCTTTGTTGTTGATATGTGTTTTGAGAGATGATATTTATTTTTTAGTTTAAATCATCTTTCTGCTGTTTGTGGTTTGATCTTTTCCCTCTTTGAACTAATTCTATCATCTTGCTTTCCTCTATGATCCTATGTGTGGTGGGTTCCTATAACTAAAAACAAACAAATGACTTGAGATTACAGATGAAAAAACTTACAAAAATAGTTGTCTAAAACGTTGCGAAAGTTTGTTTCCATAATGATAAATTTATCAAGAGGCAGCATTTCTCATTAATTCTCATATCAAGAAGACTATTTACTGTGGTTGCATTATGAGGTAGATGCTCCTAGTTCTAGATAAATTGCTGATGCAGAGACATTTGAGAATTATTTTCTTGAAATCTCTTACTTTTGTGAATAAAGATTTTTTCTTATAATGTTGAGCTCTAATTGGATAATGGGAGCGGTTCTAGAACTTTGATAGTTCAGTGTTAAGACTGATTTTTTTCATCCCATTCATCTTTTTTTAATGTAATTCGCTTTTTTGTTCCCAGTACTGGCTTCAAAAGTGTGAGGAGATGGCCCCAAAAAGTGACATTGTGTATCGAATGAAGGTAATTTACAAGTGAATGAGACTGCACATTAGTTTGCAATTTCAATACCTTGAAAAGGTAGTGAATTTTTGTGTAATGGTTGCTAGATCGCTCATTATTCTTGAATTTTGTTATTTTGATGTGATACATACCATTGGAAATGTCTATTTCGATTACTTACTATTCCATTGAGTTTAATTTTCAAAAGATGGATGTTTCTTTGGTTGTTAATATTCGAATTACCAGCCTATCAGACTGTTAGCTTCTGCTTTTTTTTTTTTGTTTTTGAATAATCGATTGTTTTAATTTCTTCTTTAAAAAATGTTTACGATATCAGCTTATACAAATCTTGCACTATATTGCGCATTTCGTTTTGATCTTTGAGCTGCTGCTCACTTGAGATTTTTTTTGTGTCATTGCAGACCCAGTTGGTCTCCTCCTCCACCAGCAACGGCTCCAGTGACAACGCAGAGATGGAGAAACTCCTTGTGGACGAGCTTGTGAGGATAATTTTTTTATATTTTAAAAACTATTTTTCATATTTTCCCATATTGTTTTTGAGTTGTTAGAAAATTAATTGTCCTCAGAAAGAATTAATTGATGAATTCTGTGCTCAGTGCTTGAAAATGAATTTCTCTTTCATTGAACATGGTGCTTTGTATTTGCCATTTCATATTTTTACTGTTGTTTTTACTGTGACAGCTCTGCT
Source organism: Melibe viridis (assembly GCA_039654465.1). Lineage (NCBI taxonomy): Eukaryota > Metazoa > Mollusca > Gastropoda > Nudibranchia > Dendronotidae > Melibe > Melibe viridis. The sequence goes on from JBCIKM010003138.1 coordinate 8,051, forward strand.
GTGTGGTAGAAATCAATAGATGTGTACAACCAACTGAGAGAGAAGTATGTAAAGTAGCCAAATGATAAATTCTCTTGGACAATTGTATCTTTTTTGTAGTTAAACAGACCGACTGATCTTGGTCTACGAGTCAAGCTGCTGCGGCTGTACTTGGACATGAGTCGGTTTGAGGAGGCCTTCGATGCTGCAGTCGTCACAGACCTCACCATGGCCTTTGTGGATGAGCTGCCTTGGTACGAGTGTATGGTGGAAGTGTTTGAGGTAAGCATTCATGGACCAGTGGCTCATTAGCTGTGTGACTCTCTTGCATTTCAATTGAAATAGAAAGGTATTTTAGGCTGGACGTGAAAATGTGATTTGAGGGAATGCCAGTAAAAACTGCAAGACAATTGCAAACTGTAATTAAAGGTTTTTTTTGTTTTTTTTTTAATTTATTTTTTAAATGTGATATTTATCATGGTAGATCTGAGACCAGTACATGTGCAGGTACAGCTGACCAAGTTCTAGATTTTCATGCAGAATAGCATGTGTAGGTTCTAACCTTTTGTACTCTAATTTTGTCTTGGGGCATAACATTTCTTTCCAATTGCCTTACCTGACCCAGGTGTGAATGCCCACCTAGCCAAAGTATGATAAGCTGTGTTTGGAAAATATAGTCAAGTCCAACAGATAGCAACTCTTGTCTTATGATGGGTGTCCTAATGCTGTTGGGTTGGACGCAATTGGGTATTTGTAAAACACTGTGAGCACACTTTGGGAATATGAATCCAGTGTAAGATCATATTAAGTTTTTTTTGTCAGATCCTTTTATTTTATTCAGTTAAAAAACAAACAAAGTTGTGAAACTACTGCTCCAACTGCATGTTTAACTTGTGATGGGGCTAAGATATGATGCAGGCTGAATAAAAGGCTAGTTAACCCTCTCAGTCGGAGATGAAAATATGTTAGTATACACTTAAAAGACCGCACTTGAAAATCATAGGGGGCATTAAAACCGTGTACCAGGCTCATTAGGCTGAGAGGGCTAAGTAAGAAAATATTTAATGTTTTCTCATACATAAACATTACAGCAATAGTTTACCTAATATTTGATGTATCTCAAGTGGAAACTGCAGTATTTACCTTCCTGATAAAAATGAATTGTTTTGACCATGGCCTTGACATATTACTCTGTGTGTTTTTAACCAGAAATACAGTCAAGACAACATTGACTTGGCTAATGACACAGGCTTCATGCTTATGAATATGCATGTCCTCCGCAATGCATTTTTGCTGAGTCTCCCCAACAAAAATCTTGGGTCGTGTTTAGGGCTCATGAAGAAGTGAGTGCTGTTTTATATTAATAAAACGCCTTGATTTTTCTCGAGAGTAATTTGGTCAATGTCTGTGTCATCTTTGATTTGAAAACAATTGCAATTTAAAGTAAAGACTTTCAAATACTGAGGGAGGAAACATTTAAAGAAATTGTTATGGACTTGTTTTAGTTGTATGGCTGGTTTGTGCTTTGAATAAATAAAGTAAGAAACTCTTTTACTCTATAACTGATCATTCCACGTTGTTATGACATTGACCTGCAACCTGCCATTTGGTTGCTATCAATGTCTTTTATGTTATTTCTTTATCAAATTCTAAGTTTGAATAAGCTGGAGCAATGATATTTTTGTAACATTGAATTCTTTATGTGATGAGTGCCTTTTGTTATGTTATGTGTGTGTGTGTGTGTGTTCACGCGCACGCTCATGCATATTTGCTAGCTAGGTGCATATCATAAAACACTTCTGAGACCAGTGGAATGTGCTATAGAAATGTATTATTGTTATTTTTATTATCTTCTTTACTTTGCATTTGCTGCTGCCCAGGTTTGACAAGGCCGTCAAACATGCAGATGGTGCGGACATTCAGGAAGAACCCTGGCAAGCCGTCCTGAAAGAGATGAAGGGTCAGTTGCTGTATTTGGCAGGCCTGGTTCTGATCAAGCGAGCAATGATGGTAAGGGACTTTAGTATTGCTGTCTTGAATCGTATTATTTCATTCTGCCTTTCTATTAAACTATTTGCCTTGTCTACATCAGACTGCCATCAGGAAAGGAAAAGTACACCTCATTGACTCCATAGTCTTTGGTTTGAATAGGTTTGGTCACTCAGGAGGACTAATTTAAGCCAAGTCCTGGAGGATCTTGATTTCTCCAAAAGGAAACATCTAATTCCATTAAGTGAAAGGAGTAATTTATCTTTCTTGAACAATAAACTGATAAGTCAATGATAAATAGTAAAAGTGCGGTGTTAAGAGGACAAGACAAAGCTATAGAAGAGAAAGGTATATGAGTCAAGAAAATTTGTTTGGAATTTCTATGATTCTCTGTATTTGCTGCCCTCCATTACTTACTTAAACAAAAGGGAAGACAATAGGTTTTGCAAGTTTTGGCAGGATGAAATAATGATCAAACTTTTTTTTTGTAGGGATCGCTCCCATGGTCTGAAGTCAACCAGATGAGTGGTGCATGTTTCCTGGCCAGTCGCAGCATTTCTCCCGTGGATGCCCAGGCTCCCTGGTTCGTCAAACCTCGGCACAAGGAATACGCCAAGTTTTACAATTGGTGGCACTTACAAAGCTATGACCGTTTGTCCCAAGTTGGTATGTAGGTTTTTTTTGAAAGAATTCATGAAGTATGATATGAATGAATTGTTTCTCATTTCCACCTCTTTGATTTTATACCCTGGGATAATAATTTTAATTTTAAAAAAAAAAAAAATGAAAAAGAAAAATTGATTCTTGGTAGTGAGTTTGCCAGAGAATTCACTTCCACGTTGTGTGTTAAAACTTATTGTTTATCCTTTTCCCTTCTATTTTGATCATTCTGTGGTTGATGTTGAGCCTTTGCCTTTTAAAAGCATTTGATGCAATTTCCATAACAAAAATCCTTGTTGATGGACAGTAGGTTAAGTACCTGATGAGCCGTAACCAGTTTTAAGTTCATTTTATCAATTCGGTCCTCACCTTAAGTAGTCACATATTTAGGTCTTCCACATAAGCCCTTCACTTACCAAACACAATATCAAATTGGGTAGACCCTCCTTGAACACTCTCTTGTCCTTCCCCATGCTTAGAAGTAGACCCCCCCCCCCCATCTAGATTATCCTTCCTTATTATCAATTACGCTGGAGGGGTTTCCCTTCAGAAACAACAAATGACCTAGCATTTCTTATTCTCTCATGTAGCTTGACATCTCGCTTTTCCTAGAACTGTAAGTGGTTGATGTTGTCAACTTTTGCGTAGTATTGTTGAATAAATTTGTTTTTCTCTCTCTCTTTCTTGCCCTATTTTTACTTTGTTATATTTCTTTATGGAGAAAAGCAAACAGTTTTAGCTACAGAATCTGATGCTTATCAGTCTGTCTTTTTCTTTGATCTATTCAGGCCGCACAATTCAGCAATTGTCCAAGAACGAGATGACCGACTGGTGTCGCACTGTCCACCAGCAGACTATGACCGGCTCTGGACACAAACGGATATTTGAGGCAGTCTTTGCTGGTGACCAGGCGGCCAGACAGGAACACGCCGACAGCTCTTTCTTCTATTGCACCAACCTGATGGTGGGCAAGTTGCAGGAGCCACTGACGTCCAGACAGCTACTTGACATTGATAGAGGTGTGTGATCATGGTACCAGGTCACCCCAACCAAAAAAAAATAGGGACCACTCTAAAGTTGCAATAAAATGGTAACCATCGCACATACAGCAATGAAACCATTGAAAGTTAGACAAATTATTGGCAGCAGCACTTCAAATTTATCATCAGAGATTTTGCTCACCTTTTTTTAGTTTGAAACTGTTCCTTCTTTTAACTGATTTTACTATCGTACTTTCTCTTTGGGCCAGGAAGTGATTGGGCACCGTAGAACCACCAGTAACCATAATTATTTTTATTTTTTTATTTTGTTAATTTTCAGTTGCGTGCCAAGTCCATTTGGGCAGTTTGTTCCACCTTGTCTGGCTGTGCTTGCATCGTTACTCTCCAAACATGGATCGACAACCGCACTGTGAGCATAATTTGTGTGCTATTGTTTTTCTTTTAAACACAATTGTTTTATGTAGAAATAAATTACACAAGGTATTTATTTATTATTTTTATTGTATCTTTATCAGTGCTGATGGTTTTCATGTTTTAGAGTCTGAGGAGGAATTTCCTTCTTTGGTAGTTAATTATCTGATTGCTCTAAAAATGAACAGAAAATAGTGTAGGCACAGTACTGAGGTGAGTCAAAGCCAAAGAAAGAAAGGAAAAAAAAAAAGAAGTCTTCGGAGGAGGGAATCAAACCCAGGACCTTCTACAGCATTGATTCGCCTGACCATTGCCAGGTTAGCGGGCTTACCAACTGAGCCATTGGCAACTCAAAGCCCGCTCAAATCGGTGCCTGGCAGGTCCTGGGTTCGATTTCCTCCTCTTACGACTTTCTATTTTTTTCCTTTCTTTCTTTGGCTTTGACTCACCTCGGCACTGTGCCTACACTACTTTCTGTTAATTTTCATCTCCAGTGCCAGCTCCTTTATTTTATTCTTCATATGATTGCTCTAAAAATGGGGGTTAATGCAGTAAAAATGGGTATTTAAGGCAAAAGTTTAAAATTTTCCTCCTGTTTAACTTTTTGTCACCACCTGTTATGATCTGTGATGACTTTTCAAGGTTTTTATTATTTTCTTTGCTTTTTAAATTCTCTTTTGATGACGCAACGTTGAGGAACCGTCAGTTCGGTGTGAGGCTTGACTTACTTTAAAAAATATGAATTGTTAAAAAGTAATGAATTTACAGACGTTCAGTTATTGGTTTGATCAGTAATTCTTATCAGAGCATTGAAGAAAGTTGAAAAGTTCTGCCATTCAAATTATGCCTCTCTATCTATTTTGAATATGTATATTTAGGTTTTTATTAACATAACGGTGAGAATTGTTTAATGTCACCTGATGTAAGCTAAATAATTATGAATTGAGCTTTTTTAAAATTACGTGTTTGTATGTGTGAACCAGATCACTTCAACTTGATGGAAAACATTCAGTTCAGTGTGAAGAATATGGACACTGCTGGCACTGAGAACCTCTGCCAGTTGGATATCCTGGTTAGTATGAACTTATGAATGTTTGGCCTCGAATACGCTTCCTGAAAGGGAAACTTTTGTCTTGAAGTTTTATTTTATTTTGTTTAAAAAAAATGAGCATCATAAGTTTTGCTTTTTTTTTTTTTATTCTCATAATGAAACCTTTTATGTTGAATAACTTAGTCAATGAAATGATACCCCCACTACTTTTAGTCATTATAGTCTGTCTTTTTAAGAGTGAAGGTTATCTTTTTTGTTTTGTTTCTCTACATCTGTATTGGAGGTCATAAGTAGTGATAAACCTTGGGAGACAGTAGAGAAAAAAAAATAGCTTTCAATGGTAGTAGGGTTTATTTAAAAAAAAAAAAGATGAAATTTAATTAAAACTTTTTTTTCTTGCAAAGTGGAATTGCCTTAAGGATCTGTGTCACTGAATGTTGGAACTAATATTTTTTTCCGTTATGTGTTTTTTTTTTCTTGCAGACATTTTTGTTGACCTCAGTTCGTTGCGCAGCCTCCTCCTTATCAGAAACGGCTTTTTCTTATGAGGATCAATCTGGTCGTCCAACTCTGCTTCCTGTTAGACTGGCTCGAGTTTTGTGCACGCAGGAGCAAGAAGAATGGTGGAGCACAGCCTTCAAGTTCTGCAGCAATGGTGTCAAGTATGTTAGGGAATGAATTTACTCTTGTTTGAGAAAGGGCATGTTTATTTTAGTTTTTCTTTGTGTATTGTTTCTTTATTTGTTTCTTAAGACTGGTAGTGTTTACTAATGGTTTATTATTTTAATACAAAGAGAAACAGTGTAGTTCAATAATCATAGTTTTCTTATTTTAAAAGAATTTGTTTTTGTTTTGAAGTACTTCTGGGTCTTTTTACCCTTGCATTATGCAGATGTTTGATGGGAGTCTCTGCTCGGCTCTTCTACCTCATTTCTTATTCGTCCTTCATTGGGAAGGCGTAAGACTTTTATGTAGAAGAGCATGGGTTGGATTCTGCTGAAGCCATTGAGCCAACATCACTGTGGCTTTGCACTGCTATATCCCTTCTTGATGAATAAAGTGAATTTTTTTTGTTTTTTTATTGTTAATCACCTTGCTTTTTTTCATCTTCTGTTGCAATTGCATCCTGTCTTAATTATTGTCTTGCCTTCATTTCAGGGATTGTCCCCTGTGTTATGCCTTTTGCTTTATTACTGCAGTGTCGCAAGCTAAATGTATCCAGTACGTCTGTAAACAAATTAGATCAAAAGATCCTGGTTCTTCCTCGGTTGATCGTAAAGTAGTTGCTATTTTTTTTTACATTTTGTTTTGAAGAATTTCGTTTTGTTTTGTTGTCCTTTCAAACATATCTGTCTGGCTATTGTTTTTTTTAGAAACATTAATATGTCAAGTATAAATGATCTCTTTGCTTTTGTTTGTAGTTTGAACCTGAAATTCATTTTCCATTTTGTGTTTTCATATTTTGATCACAGCGTTTCTTTTGTCCAATTTCTAGAGACAACTTTTCAAAGCAGCGCCGCATTTTGATTCGGGGCATTGAAGTTGTCCGACTGAAGGGCTCACATGGGCTGTCCATTCCCATGCAATGCCACCTTGCACGATCCCTCGACAACAAAGTAGGCAGACCCATATTATTGTAACTTACAGTCTGTTTTTAATTTTTAAGATTTCATATAAAAATTTGTGTTTTGCTCCGTCATTATCTTTAAAAGTCATGAAAAAACTTTGGATTGATAACTTACACCATTTGTTGCATGTAAGATAAATAAATGTCTGTTTTCTAAGGTCCAATTTTAATTCCAAGTGTGATAGCAATGACAGCAGAGATTTTGGTTCACTTGAATAGTGGTGATGTAGTTGAAGCAGATTGTGTAAGCACCCCAAAAATAATTTTAACTGTGTGTTGGGAAAAAATCATTGCCTTGGACTTCCTTTTGTTGTGACAACCATTTGTAAGAGAAGAAATGGAGTAGGCCATAAAGAAAGGTAAATAAGTAAAGAAAAGAAAAGAAATTGTCCAATAAAGTCAACCTCTACAGGAGGCCCAGAAAATTGGTTTCATTATTTATCTTTGTCTGCAGCTTTGTCTTATCCATCTCTTGACATTGTACTCAAACAACTACTCATGCAACTATTCCCACTCATTTGTCAGAGGTTGCATCTGGGAAAAAATATATGTTTCTTTTTTTTTCTCTTTTTTTTTGTTTTGTTTATATTAAAGTAAGGTGCATTTCGATCCAATACCTTTTCAACAAATTTTTTCCTACCATTTCAGGTCAAAAGTTTAAGAGAATCAGAACACGGATGCCGTTGCTCTGCTGCAGAAATGGCAGCACTAGAAGCAAGGGCTGTGTTCTACTGGCAGCGAGCACATGAAGCACTGAGGAAGTTGGAAAAGTAAGCATTTTCTGTAATCATCCCTTTCTCTTCTACCATCCTATTTTTGTTTTTTGTATCTCTCAATCTGCAACATTCATATCAGGTAAGATCTTTCTTGATTGAATCTAAAAAAGAATCTTCTTTTGATTAAAAGAGACAAAAGTAGGTTTTGATTTGATTTATAATGGATTTCTTTAGTTATTATTGAAATATCTTTTTTAAGATTTTAAATCTCACCTGCAGTATTTTTCCCTTAAAAAACTTCCCCCCCCCCCCTTTTGAAATGAGTTTCTGTGTCAGGAATTCTTTGGCAGTTATGAAAATTTTCACATAAATCTATGTTTTGGTTTTAATTTCCTTTTCAGTTTTAGTTGTTGATTGGTGCATTTTTTCCATCTGCAGGATTGTTTTTACACTTTAAGGATATTGTGATCTGCCTCGCTTTTAAACCAGGGCTCTCCTACTAAAGTCTTTTTTTAAATTTATTAAAAACTTAGGAACCAGAATCTACCAGTTGTGAAGAACCGCCTGTTCAAAGAGGTTGGGGACGGAGAGCTGCCGCCCCGTGTGGTGGACCGGCTGCTGTCGGAGGCGGAGTTTGCCGTTGCCCTGTCCCTGATGGGGAGGGCACAGTTTGAGGAGGCCCTGGAGCGCTTTGAACGCCACTCCTCACCGTGGGCCTCTTTCTACTCAGCCCAGGTAGGTGTATGTGTTAGTAAGTTGTCAATTAAGGGCGGGGGGGGGAAGGGGGGGTGTAGTGAGAGAAGGAGAGAGAGAGAGTGAAAACAAACTAAAACAGAAATATGCATTAAAAAAAAATTAAGTCTACAAGTAAAGAAAGGAATGAAAAAATAAAGCCTAAAAGATATTGAAAATGAAATCACTGCAACAAAATAAGCCTCTCATTAAATAAAATTAACAAAACCTCAAAGATCTTGCATCATTTACATTTTCAGTTATTTTCAAACACTCCTAGAAGTAACAAATAAGACATTTAATGGGAACAATGAAGATGGGAGTGTACTTTAATTACAGGTGTCTCATTATTTCCCAAGCATTTGACTCATAGCTATGTGATGTGAATTACGTTGACTTTTATTTCATTTTCTTCATTATTGTTATCATTGTTATTGCATTTGTATATTTTTTCTTGTTTCCCTCCAGATCCTGAGAAAAAAAGCCCACGAATGCCTAGAGGCGGAGATCCATGAAGGCTACAAGGATCTATTGAGGAAGGCCAGGGATTCCTTGCACAAGACGTTGGACCGACTTGGTGGAGACAAAACAGATGTGAGGACCTCAGTTGAGCTTTCAGTATTTGTGGAATTTATACAGACGGCCGATTCGATCCAATTGTTATAATAATAATATAAAGCGTTTATTGAGTTATTCTTACAAGGACTATTTTGTTAAAAAGCCTCAATCCTGATACCTAGTGCTAGAAAGGTTTCAGTCATAGTTTGCTGATTTTTTGTTGTTGTTGCAGTCACTGATCATCCCTGTTAGTTATAGAGAAGATACTACATTAGATTGTTATACTCAGGGTTCCCGCGACCTCCTTAAATTCAAGGAGTCCTTGAAAACTCCTTGAATTTGGCTTTAGGTTAACAACTCCTTGAAAGCTCCTTGAATTTTCATTCTCCAAGTCTA